>MDKI01005581.1:0-46975 GCA_005239505.1 Nicotiana paniculata | reverse complement strand
CTGCGCTTACATCAATTGACTTACGATGTACTCTCACGTACGAAAACATGGGGTGTAACATCAGCATTTTAGAAGAAATTTCCTAAGTTTTGTTTGAAGCGCATTTTAGTGTTATTGATGTCCGTTTGGGACTCCGAGTCTTGGAATAGCTTCGTATGGTGATTCTGGAGTTGGGAGCGCGATCGGAAGTGAATTCGAATGTATGTAGGTCGTTTTCATTTGGCTAAAAATAAGAATTTGAAGGTTTTTGAGAAATCCGACCAAAAGTGGAAAATTTGATATCGGGGTCGAAATGCGATTCCGAAAGTTGGAGCAGGCTCGTGATGTCAAATACGAGTTGTGTGCTAAATTTGGGATCAATCGGTTGTGATTTGATAGGTTTCGGCATTAGATGTGGAAGTTTGAAATTTCAAGTTCTTAAAGTTTGAATTTTAGTGCTATACGTGGTTTCGATGTTGTTTGATGTTACTTGAGGCCTCGAGCTAGTCCGCATTATGTTTTGGAATAGGTTGGTGTAGTTGGACGGGGTCCCGGGGGCCTCGGATGGATTCCGGGTGGTTAATGGATCAAGTTTGGAGTTTGAAGAAGTGCTGAGATTGATGTCATCTGGTGTGACTGCACCTGCGAGGATTTTGCCGCAGGTGCGGCTTTGGCGCTGTAGGTGCGAGATTTTGGTGGCTTGGCTGGGAGCGCAGGTGCGATGAAATTTCCGCACCCGCGAAGGCGTAGATGCGAACAATGGGGCGCTGGTGCGAGTTTTGGATGGCGCTGAGGAAGCCACAGGTGCGGGTATTTGGGCGCACCTGCGGGAGTGCAAGTGCGAAGATTCGATCGCAGGTGCGAAAATAGGCCTAGGAAGAATGTTTTAAAACCGATATTCTTGGCTCATTTTCTCCCATTTTTTTTTCTTTGGTTTTGATGACTTTGAGGAGCTTCAAGAGGGATTTTCGTCATGCATTACTTGGTAAGTAATTTCTTCATGTTTTTAAGTTAAATACAAGGTTTATGCATGGAATTAGACATGGAAATTAGTAGGAAATTGGGATTTTTGGAGGAAAAACACAGAAATTGTAATTTGGATTTTTACCACGAATTGAGCATGAATATTTGAGTAAAATGATATATTTGAGTTAGTAAAGTTATGGGTAGAGTTTATCTTCGAGAAATTTTGAAATCCGGGCACGTGGGCCCGAGGGCATTTTAGTCAATTCACTGAGCAAAGTTGGGGAATTATATAATTTGAATTTGCTACGAGTATTAGAGTGAATTTTCATTGCTTTGCCCGTTATTTGGTAGTTTTGGGGCGTTGTGCATCCATTGGAGTCGTCGGAAGGGCTTGGAAGCCGGTTATGGAATTTCGGAGCCAGGTAAGTCTCCTTTCTAACATTGTGAGGAGGAGTTGTCCCCCTAGGTTAACTAATTAAATATGTGCTACTATTTTGGTGGGCTACGTACGCACGAAGTGACGAGGGTCTGTGCGTAGCTACTATTATTCTTATGTCCGGGTAGTCTAGGATCTACTAGCATGCCTTACGTGTTGTACATGTGATCCTGCCAATAATGTTAGACTGATAATGCTATTGATTGGTAATTTATTTCCTAATAAGACTAGAGTGTACCGTTCTTAATCATTTTGAAAAAGAATTGACTCCTCCATGGATAATGGTATTCCTGATAAGAGTATATTATTGAATATTATTAAACTTGGCAAATGAATTTCGAGAAAAGATTTAAAAACTATTTTTGTGACTTTTAAAAGAGAAATTTTTCATTGACTTGAGTATTTGTTTTCCCGATGTAGTCGGGGTGGACTGTTTATTTGTGCATGACTTCATGTGACCTCTTCCCAATTTACATTTCGCGAGCGGAGTGTTATTTCCCCCACTCTCATGGGAGCGGGCCGTACGCCACAACGAGATTGAAAGATATATTATGGTTCGGGCCGTTCGACCCTCGACAGTGCACAAATATGATTATTATGATGGCTCAGGCCAGTTGTCCTTATCCCGTATGCGCATGCTATGTTGTTAATGATTTTCATGGATTTTTAAATGACAAGATATTTGGGGGAAAATGAAGAAATAATTATTTATTTAAGATACTGGGGAAAATGAAGTAGTAATTTTTTATTTACTTTCAGTATTTATTTGAATTACAGTTATCTTTAATGCTTACTATTTTTATCATCCTCGTATGCCTATTACTAATATCATATCTTGTTAAATTATTTTGTTGGACCTTAGTGAGTGTCAAGTCGACCTCTCGTCACTACCTCTATGAGGTTAGGTGGGATACTTACTGAGTACACGTTGTTTTCGTACTCATGCTACACTTGTTGTGCTTGTTATTGCGCAGGTACTTTCATAGCGATGTGGCTGGTTTGGAGACTTAGGCGAGCTGCATCATCCGGAGGCGATCCGCAGCTGACAGAGTCTCCCTCATATTGTATTTATTTTTATTTTAAATTCCTTGTCCAATTTGTATTTCGGACAAGCTTTGTAGTATTTGTGAAATTCTTAGAATTTGCTCATGTACTTGTGTCACCGGGTTCTGGGATGTGTTTGGGTGTATTTTATAAAAATGGAATATTAAACTATCATATTTACTTATCGGATTTTATTCAGTTATCTTGTAATAAAGTGAAAGGTAATGATTTCAAAAATGCTAAAACAGGAAATTTAACTTAACCATTTAATGATTGGCTTGCTTGACAGTGGTGTCCGGCGCCATCACGACCATATGGATTTTGGGTTGTGACAATGTGGTATCAGAGCTCTAGGTTACCTTAGGTCTCACGAGTCATGAGCAAGTCTAGTAGAGTCTTACGGATCGATATGGAGCATCGGTACTTATCTTCGAGAGGCTACACGGATATTAGGAGTACTCCCCTTCTTCATTCCTTATCGTGCGATTTGATTCCTCTGTGGCTTATGCCTACATTTCTTCCTACTCAATCTTACGCGTTGCGAAGCGCTTGCTATGAATCAGGAATTTGGGGAATTGAAATGGTGCTACGGATATGATGCGAGATGTTTTTCATGTGTAATTGGTTGGGGCTGTTGTTGCGGCCCTACAAAAGGATAACATGTTGTTTCAACTCAGTAGCTGTGTTTATGAGAGCCTTAAGGCTATGCTCAGGTAGTGATGATGCTATTGGTTATCTGGCAATGTCGATATGAGGATAGAATGCTTGCCCATATATTGGGGGTGATGAATGGCTTGAAGGAAGGTCTTCTCAGGGCGTGGTTTTGAGATTTCAGCATTTTAGTTCCGGCAGAGAAAAGGCATTTGGACTATAAATGGTCAGGTTTTGGATTGATAAAGCAGTAAGACTTGGTGTTTTCAAGTGAGGTGGGATATTCACCTGTGATGTGATATCGTTGTTATTGATCGAATGGAATGTGGTAAGTCTGTCGGTGCTATGGTTTCTTCGGTTGCATTGGGTAAGAGTGTTGTGAAGTAGTATTGAAGAAGCGGTTGTTAGAGATCGTGGTGCGTGGTGGTTCAGGACTGAATAGTTATTTCTAATGAAGGCAACTCGAGAAAGATGATCCTCGGAGAGTTTGAAGTCGTGGTGATCTGCTGGTGAAAGAGTTGCAGAGGATAATATTGAATTGGACAGCATACGACGAAGGATGACATGTCAGAAGTGTCAGGCAGCGGCTAAATTTTTAAAAGGCCAGGTGTAAAGGACGGAAGTCAGGTAGTTGTTTAAATAAATGAGTTTAACAAGTGGGAGACTGGCAGCGTAGCACCGGAGTTCAGTGGTAAGACAACTTCCTATCTTGAGGGAAAGTTTGGGAGTTTTAGTGGATGGTGATTGGGTCCATGAGCTTAAGTTGAAACGTGGGTTGTTTCGGCAGAAGGTTGGATACAACAAGGAGTAGTTGTTAGGAATGAAGAAGGATGCAATGTGGCGGTGAATTTGAAGATGTTGTAGCGCATTTAGTAGATGTCCATGAGGAGCAAATGGACTGGTAAAGTTGGTGAATGAGAGAAAGCTTAGGATGGGGTATTGATGTTGCTGAGAGTGTGCATTTCAGCGTCGTTGAAAGGTGTCAGTTGGTGATTCCCACAGGTGGGTTATCTCCTGTGAGTAGGTTAGTGGTTGTGTGGTTGGTAAGTTTCTACGAGGGATTCTGGTGGCTATTCAGTAGGAGGCAGAATGTGTGAATGGTGCTAGAGAATTTGATTATTTAGGGAATGCTGATTGGGGAATTCGGAAGAATTGGACGGATTGGTTTAGCAAAAGCATGCTAACAAAGGAGAAAGGATCTTAGCAGGGTCTAGAGTGGTGCCAGGAGTAGCTTCGGGCTAAGTGAGGGAGTCCCACCAACTGTAATTGGGTTGCAGGGTTTTGTTCTCGTGGGGTTGCGGATTGTCGGCATAGTGGCAAGTTATTCCAGCTAAGGGAAATGAGTAAAATGGCGATTGTGTGTGGGATTTGAGGAATGTGTGAAAAAGTTGGCCTTATTGGACCAGGGTTAGGCTTTGGAAGATTCATAATTTATGCTTAAGGCATGGGCGAGCTGTAGGGTAGTAACTCAGTCATGTGCTTCATTGGAAAGGGTGTTCATGTGCTAGAAGATCCTTGGAGTTGATTGTATTCGGGGCCAGTCAGAGTGGGTGACTCTCAATAGCGGTCGTAGAAAATTCGATGGTTCAGTATGCGGTATTTAAGGATTTCAGGCAGCAGTATGATTAAGAATCGAGATTTTGCAGTATAATTTCTGAGAAAGGGGAAAATGGTTGGGGTGCTCTATGTTATTTTCAGCATGCACGATAGTATTGGAGGAGTGAGAGAAATAAACTCCGGGTTGTTGAAAGATTATCAGGAGGGTATGAGACGGGTTGCAGGATTTAGGCAGCATGGTCTCGTGAATCAAGGTCACTCGCGATGAGTGAGGGTTGGGTTTGCTATGATTTGAAGGAAGTTACTACTATTTCTAAGGCAGTTAAGGATGATTAAAAGAAGATAGATTGATTAGCCATGGTTGAAATGGCACATGTACGACAGTGATCAGTTTCGTTAGTGTAATTAAATTATGCATGTGGTTTGGGCCGGTATGTGCGGGGCTTGTCGGCCGTCGTAATAGATTTCATGTGGGAGAATTGGAGTGCTATGGCCTGTCAGGTGTAGGCAGATCCCGGAAGGCTTATGGTGGTTCTAACCACTACTTACAGATTTGCATGTTAGGTAATTGTGAGAATTCACTTGAGTGTTGTTATTGTTCTTTTGAATTGAGGTAAGTAAGAGGTTTCTATATGATTAGGTGTTTCCCCTATTAGTGGTTCAAGATTTATGATGGAATTCTTGTGCTATTTCATACTGGCATGTTAGGTGTAGTAGTGAGTGTGGAGCTGGAAGTAAGGACCAGGGTTGCGGTTCGATGTTAAAAATGACGTCACGAGCTCGGATGAGCAAGAAATTTGAAAGTTCGGAGTAAGCTAGTGTTATCTTCAGCGTCACCTGAGATCGATATTCGGTGAAAGAGGCTTTGTACCCTGGTCATGGGTTCTTGATGTGTTTTGTAGCAATTGTGTGGTCGGTGGTATGAATGTGCAGACTTGTTACCTCGTGGAAGGTCGTGGGGGCATGACCACGGGAAGATGGTATAAGTGTGACAAGTAGTCACCTGATTGATTAAAGATTTAGACCAAGTATAAGGAAGTGCAATATTGCTTATTTGAGGATTTGTGCCAGGAAGGCGTAAGGTTCAGTTGGTTGTAGATTGTGGGGTGGTTGTCCCGGCTATATGATGGTTATTCTTGTGTATTATGAGAGGAAGTGGGTTATTATGGACCCAGGTGAAGTCGTTAGCCTAGTTCATTGCAAGAAGAATCGACTTGGAGTGTGTGAATGGATTAAAACAAGATTATGGGCCTCAC
Source organism: Nicotiana paniculata (assembly GCA_005239505.1). Classification (NCBI taxonomy): domain Eukaryota; kingdom Viridiplantae; phylum Streptophyta; class Magnoliopsida; order Solanales; family Solanaceae; genus Nicotiana; species Nicotiana paniculata. The sequence continues at coordinate 41,086 of MDKI01005581.1, read as the reverse complement.
GTGAGTTGGATGTGTTCATTTCAATATAGCGCTCCTCAAAGAGGGGTGTTGGAATATCACATGTTGTTCCGTCTTCATCCAATTCATGTAATGTTGTGATTGTGTCGTGTGAGTTGTGAAATGGCTTGATAGATCACTATGTGTTGAGTCTCCGTGTAGTGATGATGTTATGTGAGTAGGAGGGCTCTTGAGATTTTAGAGTATATCTATATCGCACCTCAGTTGTGGTTAATTTTTGTAGCATATGGCTCTATCAGGCTCCCCAGGATAGTATTATGCACTTAGCGTGCTTGTGACCGGTATTCAGTAAATTGTATCAGTGAGCAATTCAGCTTCGTGTATATTTCCTTATGTGAATTTTATGTGTGGACCAGGTGGCATGTCGCCACAGGTATGTTATTTGGAGCGGGTTGCCCGCCGCACCAGTGTGATATTAAGTACGATCCCCTATATCTATTTTCTGTGTTTTACTTTCTATTTTCTGAGGAAAGTTCAAATTAGTTGCGTGAGTTGAGTAGTCCCTTCCCGAGTCATTTATTATGTATCATGTTCGAGTTGTGGCTTATTGGAGCGATACGGTATCATGTGATACCGTTGGCCATGTTTGGGGTGATTTGTTGTCTGAGTAGTTCATACTGGGTGAGACGAGATTTTTGGATCAGGGATCAACACGATAAGATTATGCGGAATATATTAAAGGATAATTACCATTATTTGGTTTGTAATGAGATGATAATCTAAGTCAAAAAGGATAGATTCAATGGTTTCTTAACTCGTCAGTTGGTTATGAATTTCTACACATCTCCTCCGTTGTGGTGGTATCGCCAGCATTATAGCAGGATGTGTATATATATCATAAGGTGCATTGGGAGCATCAAATTTGTGGAATTTTCGCTATTAAGGTTTAGGGAGTATCGTTGTAGTCAGATGATGAATTATGCGGTGCATGGTGCTAATTCAGCCAAGGTATGTAGTCATGTTCTGGTATATCGTGTGGTAGTTGATATAGTGTTTATCTATTGGAACTAGGCCTGACAGAGAAATTTAAGGAGTTGGAACTGGATTCTAAGCCTATAATATGGATAAAAGAAAAAATCTCCAGATTTGATCAAGCTAATGTACTCAGTTGGGTTGTGGTAGCACGGGCAGGTGCACGAGGTGTTAAACGGTGATTTCAGATAACTCCGGAGATGTTCTACCACGTTCGAGGAGGAACGTCTGTTTAAGTGGGCGATAATGTAACGATCCGACCGGTTGTTTTGAGCTCTAGCGCATCGTTCAATGGTTAGAAGTTATGAGCATCTCCATTTCAGGTATTATGAATCGTAGGCATGGTCGGAGTTGAATTTCGGTAAGTTCAGAGTCAAATTGGAAAGAAAATTCTCATTTCAGAAGCCTTAAGTTGGATAAATTGACTAAGATTGAAATTTTTAGTAAACGACCTCCGAATCGGGATTTGAGGGTTCCTGCAAGTTCGTACAATAATTTCGGACTTAGGCGTATGTCCGGATAGGGTTTTGGATAAACCGGGAGCGTTTCGGTGTATATTGTGGAAGTCAACATTTTTGAAGAAATTTCCTAAGTTTGGCTTGAAGTGCATTTCAGTGTTATTGATGTCCGTTTGGGATTCCAAGTCTGGGAATAGCTTTGTATGGTGATTGTGGAGTTGGGAGCGCGACCGGAAGGGAATTCGGATGTCCGTAGGTCGTTTTGAAGTCATTTGGATAAAGATAAGAATTTGAAGGTTTTTGAGAAATCCGGCCGGAAGTGGAAAATTTGATATCGGGGTCGGAATACGATTTCGGAAGTTGGAGCAGGTCCGTAATTTCAAATAAGACTTGTATGCAAAATTTGGGGTCAATATGTTGTGATTTGATAGGTTTCGGCATTGTATATGGAAGCACGGTCCGTGGTTTCGATGTTGTTTGATGTGAATTGAGGCCTCGAGCTAGTCCGCATTATGTTTTGGAACAGGCTGGTGTAGTTGGACGGGGTGCCGGGGGCCTCGGGTGGATTCCGGGTGGTTAATGGATCAAGCTTGGGGTTTGAAGAAGTGCTGAGATTGTTGTTATCTGGTGTGACCGCACCTGCAAGGATTTGGCCGCAGGTGTGGAGCCGCAGGTGCGAGATTTTGGTGGCTTGGCTGGGAGCTCAGGTGAGATGTAATTTCTGCACCTGCGAAGGCGCACATGCGGACAATGGGGCGCATGTGCGAGTTTTGGCTGGAGCTGAGGAAGTCGCAAGTGCGGGAGTTTGGGCACACCTGCGGGAGCGCAGGTGCGAAGATTCGATCGCATGTGCGAAAATAGGCCTGGGCAGAATGTTTTAAAACCGAGATTCTTGGCTCATTTTCTCCATTTTTTTTCTTTGGTTTTGACGACTTTGAGGAGCTTCAAGAGGGATTTTCATCATGCGTTACTAGGTAAGTAATTTCTTCAAGTATTTAAGTTGAATACAAGTTTTATTCATCGAACTAGACATGGAAATTAATAGGAAATTGAGATTTTTGGAGGAAAATCCTATAAATTGTAATTTGGACTTTTACCACGACTTGAGAATGAATATTTGAATAAAATGATATATTTGAGTTAGTAAAGCTGTGGGTAGAGTTTATCTTCGAGAAATTTTGGAATCCGGGCAAGTGGGCCCGATGACATTTTGGTCAATTCACTGAACGGAGTTGGGAAATTATATAATTTGAATTTTCTACGAGTATTAGAGTGAATTTTCACTGCTTTACACGTTATATGGTAGTTTTGGGGCATTGTGCATCCATTGGAGTCGTCGGAAGGGCTTGGAAGCCGGTTATGGAATTTCGGGGAGAGGTAAGTCTCCTTTCTAACTTTGTGAAGGGGAATTGTCCCTAGGTGAACTAATTAAATATGTGCTACTATTTTGGGGGGCTACGTATGCACGAAGTGACGAGGGTCCGTGCATAGCGACTATTATGCTTATGTCCAAGTAGTCTAGGACCCACTAGCATGCCTTACGTGTTGTACATGTGATCCCGCCAATAATGTTAGACTGATAATGCTATTGAATTGGTAATTTATTTACTAAGAAGGCGAGAGTGTACCTTTCTTAATCATTTAGAAAGAGAATTGACTCCTCCGTGGATAATGGTATTCCTGATAAGATTATATTATTGAATATTATTAAACTTGGCAAATGAATTTCGAGAAAAGATTTAAATACTATTTTTGTGACTTTAAAAAGAGAAATTTGCCATTGACTTGAGTATTTATTTTCCCGATGTAGTCGGGGTGGACTGTTTAATTGTGCATGACTGCATGTGACCGCTTCGCAATTTATATTCCGCGAGCGGAGTGTTATTTCCCCCACTCTCATAGGAGCAGGCCGTACGCCACGACGAGAATGAAAGATATATTATGGTCCGGGCCGTTCGACCCTCGGCAGTGCACATATATGATTATTATGATGGCTCAGGCCGGTTGTCCTTATCCTGTATGCGCTGCTAAATTGTTAATGATTTTCATGGATTTTGAAGTGACAAGATATTTCGGGAAAAATGAAGAAATAATTGTTTATTTAAGATATTTGGGGTAAAATGAAGTAGTAATTGTTTATTTACTTTCATTATTTATTTGAATTATAGTTATCTTTAATATTTACTGTTTTTATCATCCTCGTGTGCCTATTACTGATATCATATCTTGTTAAATTATTTTGTTGGACCTTACGGATACTTACTAAGTACACGTTGTTTTCGTACTCATGCTACACTTGCTGTGCATTTTATTGCACAGGTACTTTCATAGCGATGTGGCTGGTTTGGAGACTTAGGCGAGCTGCATCATCCGGAGGCGATCCGCAGCTGACAGAGTCTCCCTCATATTGTATTTATTTTCATTTTAAATTCCTTGTCAAATTTGTATTTCGATCAAGCTTTATAGTTTTGTGAAATTCTTAGAATTTTCTCATGTACTTGTGTCACTGGATTCTGGGATGTGTTTGGGATGTATTTTATAAAAATGGAATATTAAACTATCGTATTTACTTAGCGGATTTTATTCAGTTATCGTGTAATAAAGTGAAAGGTAATGATTTCAAAATGCTAAAACAGAAAATTTAACTTAACATTTAATGATTGGCTTGCCTGACAGTGATGTCCGGCGCCATCACGACCTTATGGACTTTGGGTCGTGACATTTATCCAGTTACTTTTTATTTAATTTGGTAATATTTTGTTTCCCGATAATTAGCTAATGACCCACATAATTAAGAATTATCTTAAATTATTTTAAATACTACTTACTTTTAACATACATTATACACCTTACTATCATGGTCATGTGGTACCATATAAAATCAATACATATACTGTTATTTTGTTAAAACATGCACGTAAAAATAAATTTATTTTTTCAACTTTTATTTTTTCTAATCTTGTATAAAGAGTACAAATTTTCGTACGCTAAAATGGTAAAAACATAACCTTCTTTTGTGAGAAAATAACTTCTATTAAAGAAAATGTTATTTATAAACTTTCTCATATTATGTGTATAATTTACCATGTCTGAAAGTAGTAATAACGGTAACTATCTAAAATTATACTTATAAAGCTTTTACTAAAATACTCGACTTAAAAGAAAATACCACACTAACATAATATCTAACGATATCAAGGATGTAAACTTATAAGGTCTCATAATAATAATGTCTTAAACCCTCTATAATCTCCTTATAGACATAGTCCCTTCGAACTCATGTGGATTTACTACGTCACATCCTAATGCTAAGGTACGGGATGTAACATCCTTCCCCCCTTTAGAAACATTCGTCCTCGAATGTTAACTCTTTGAGATTTCCAAAACTCTCACTAGAGTGTCCTCTATATACTAAACTAAAACCAAACCTCTATCTGAAATTTGGACTATTTACAACCTTTTGTACTTGAGTATCTTGTATCTTCTTCACCTTTACATTATTTACCTTTCAATCTTGCATCATATCTTATGCTTCTTTCATAACCCCCCTTCCACATTACGCCTTAAAGCTCTCTATGATACCTACACCTCTGGTGCATACAAAATCTTGCGAAAGCTTCATACTGACTTCTTACGACTCGGCTCTATGGCACGATCTGAAAACAAAAGAAGAGTAACATTTCCTAAATACCCTATAGCCTCTCAATTATAAATGTGGCGCGCAACACACCGATAAGTGAGACTCTACTAGGCACGAATTTGTAGACTTCCTAGGACATGACCCACTCTGATACCACTTTGTCATGCCCCAAACCTGGGGAGGTGTGGCTGGCACCCGGTGCCGCACTGGCCCGAGAAAACCACTTTGTAACTCATGATCATTCGACCACAACTCATAATCTATAAGTATAAGTGCGCAAACACTGTATCAATGAACCATCTTTCCTAAAACATGAATACATATGGGCCATCAAGGCCTCTGACATACTGTACAAAATGAACCTCTGTCTACAAAGCCGATAAGATTATTTGACATCAAATGGGACAGGGTACCGGCCTATCCATAAGTCTTTAACAAAATTCTAACACGATGACTCAGAGACTCGGCTGCACTCTGAATGAGGTGGAGGCTTACCGATCTTTTGCTGAATGCCAATCTCGTCTACTATGAGGGCTCGTCAAACGGATTATCTATACCTTCAGGCATGAATGTAGCATCCCTAACAAAAGGAAGTCAATACAAATAATGTATTGAGTATGTAAGGCACCATTAAAACATAACATAAGTCCATATTACTTTATAGACATATAAAAATCAACTTGAATCTCTGAAGTGCCACCGTATATGCATATTTATACTTATATATATAATACTTCTCTTTGGATCTATTATCCATATCGTATGATGCATGACTGCCCAATTGATCATTGGTAACTGCCCAACTGATCAGTGATAACTGCCCAATTGATCAGTGGTAACTGCCCGATCGGCCGTAGCACGGTGGTAAATATGTAACTGCCAACCGATCGTAGCTCAGTGGTAAATGTATGACTGCCCCACCAGCCATAGCTCGTTGGTAAATATGTAACTGCCCAACAGGTCGTAGCTCGGTGGTAAATGCATGACTGCCCTACCGACCGTAGCTCGGTGGTAAATATGTAACTGCCCAACCGGTCGTAGCTCGGTGGTAAATATGTAACTGCCCAACCGGTCGTAGCTCGGTAGTTAATTCATAAAGATGCTTGTACATGTATCACTATATATAAAATTTAACATCTCTATCATATACCTCAATAGGGACTAGAATAAAATAGGCATCTTTAACTGTTAAGAGTAAAATCACTTATGGAATAGCATTACATTTACGTATTGTTACTTGGATCATGCTAAAAGAAAGAATGGAGAACCTTAACATACCTGGAATAGGGAAAAATCCGTATGATATTCTTGAAAAAGGTTGCATTGTACTCCCTTAGAGTCGTAAAATCTCACGTTGCTAATGTGCTAAGAAATCTCGTTGGATTTTGGTTGAAGAATGAAAATCTTCACGGCCTCAGTGAACTTAATTTGCTAAAGAATAATTATAAATTGGTAAACATTGGGTGATCATTGGCTGCTAAGAGTGATAGAGAGGGGAAACCACACAAACAACTCGCCAGCATTCTCTAAATCCAGCAACCTCAAACTTAAACTAATGAGATTGTTGCCGTTTTTGGAATTGAAAATATTAGAAATGAAGTGTTATGTAACAAACACATTAGTTTGACACCTAATCAAAAATGACTAAGAGACATGTGTTTAGGAAGTGGCTTTCTATCACGTGGGGTGGGGGGAATTTTAATCTTTATCCACTAACTTATTAATTAATTTGGTAATATCCCGGTACCCGATAGTTTAACCAATCACCCACATAATCAAGAATTATCTTAAATTACTTTAAATACTACTTACTTTTAACATATATTATACACCTTACTATCATGGTCATGTGGTACCATATAAAATCAATACATATAATATTATTTCGTTAAAACATCCATATAAAAATACATATATTTTCTCAACTTTTAATTTTGTTAATCTCGTATAAAGAGTACAAATTTTCGTACGCTTAATTCTAAAAATGGTAAAAACATAACCTTCTTTTGTTAGAAAATAACTTCAATTTTTTTTTTACAATAAAGAAAATCTTATTTATAATGTTTCTCATATTATGTGTAATATACCATATCCGAAAGTAGTAATAATGGTAACTATCCAAAATTATACTTATAAAACTTTTACTAAAATACTCCACTTAAAAGAAAATACCACGCTAACATAATATCTAACGACATCAAGGTTGTAAACTTATCGGGTCTCATAATTATAATGTCTTATACCCTCTATAACCTCCTAATAGATATAATCCCTTCGAACTTATGTGGATTTACTATGCCACATCCTAATGCTAAGGTACGTGATGTAACAATAAGTGCGATATCTACATTGTTTTAAAAGGCATTTTTGGGGCAAGCCCTGGGCAAGGCGCACCAAAATCGCCCCGAGGCGATGGTGTGGGGCGAAAGTCTCAAGAGGCATACGCCCAACAATTCGGAGTGTGCGCCCGAGTGTTTGGGGCGTACGCGTTTTTTTAGTGAGGCGTAAGCTCCGAAGTCTTTTCCAAATTAAAACAAAGTTTGTTAAATAAGTCCTTTATATAATACCCATATTCTCAAAAGTCAGCTTGGTAATTACTATAGAGTTTTAAAAAGGAACTGAAATATTTTAAATTAAAAAGTCAAGACCTCTTTTATTGATTGAAGCCCTAATTCACGGTCTTTCTCAATTCTTTGTCTTGTCCGCTAGTCTGTTAATATCTCCCAAAAGCAACGAATATTTTTTCTTACAAATACAAAGAGAACTTCATTCTTCTTCATAGCAGCAAGTTCAAAGTTCAAATTGCAGGTTAGTCATCCTTTTTGTTCCTCCATGTTGAAAACATTATTCTTTTAGACTCAAGTTACTTATGCTTATAGGTAGAGTATAACATATTATTTTGACTAGTTTTTTGTGGGAATGGAGCACATATTTATAGTTTCTTCAATTTTTATGCAACTTTACCTATTTATAAATATTTATTGTAATTATCTTATTTTATAAAATATTAAAAATTAAATACTTATAAAGCTTACGCCCCATGCCTCGGAACTTACGTCTTGCTGAGTCATATATAAAACGCCTTACCTTACGTCACGACTTTTAAAACGCTAATTTTGAAAACACAATCCATGAAATTATGACATTGTTGAATGTATATTTTTATTTGTCGATATAATAGTTAATATGTCCCTTCAGTTCATGACGGCGTTTAAGCATTTATATGACAGATGCTCACCGTTAAGTATAGTCTTGTAGTAGTGATTTTTCGTTAAGTATAGACTTGTAGTAGTGATTTTGTGTCTGAATTTGATGTTAAAATTGAGAAGTTTGATTTTCTAAATCGAAATGCATCAAATAAATTGGGATAAAGGGAGTAATACTCTTAATTTATACTTTATGTGTGACTTGTTATTAACGTACACATAACAAATGAAACATCTAAGTATAGTGTGATTCATACCTCATATTTTAAAATTTATACAGAAAATTAATCAAATCGTACTGTAGACAATAAATTACGTTGAAAAAAGTAAAATTAATACCGAAAAATATTACAACAGTCGTAGCATTTTATTTCAAATATTTGTGTGTTACAATATCTATGAATCCTCTGATTCTTCTTTCCAATAGTAAATAAATTGAGCTTGATCTTGAATCTATATTTTTGTTACGAGCGGTGATCTTGAATTCAACTAGCACGAACTTTGATTTGACCTCGTACTTCTTGAATTTTGATTGTTCTTCATTCATGAGCTTGAACTTGAACTTGATTTCTTGAGGCTTCAAACATGTAGAGAAATTTGCAGCATTTGATCCACGGGCTCTTTCTTGCTTCTTGTTATAACTTCTGGTGTGTTCTCTGAGTTATGAAGACCTCTATTTATAGTTGTGAGAGTGAAGAGTTATGATAAGAACAAACTCTTTCCGACCAATAAAATTAAAGTGTGACAAGGCCGTATTTGATTGGCCAGAACATGTCACTTGCACACGTGGCGCAGTTTCATTGGCCTTTTGATGTGACTTGACATGCCTTTTCATTTTGACACGTGGCATAATCATATTGGCTCATTAGCTTGACTTCGTGTGCCACGTTATTTGACACATGGGCATCAATTTGGGCCTCCAGGAAGATGAAATCATAGGCTTAATGAAGTGGGCTCATCACTTTAGCCCAATTAAATGTAATAGCCCAATGGAGTAAGACTTATTTATTTAATCCATATATGTTGGACTTATGTGATTAATTCAATTATATTAGCCCATAATATTTGTTTGGACTAATATGTATTGAATTTAAACTATAATCCAAATTACTTTGCTGTGATTTAAACTTAATAAAATTTAAATGTTTACAAACGCTCCCTACTTCAAGACTTGACGAGTTATTAAATCATTGTGTCTAGGCTTGAAGTAAGAACTTTACGTACATATGTACCTAAAAAGATGATCCATGCAACTTCAAGTACGTCCATTTTTCACGTGCACCAAAGCAATCATAGTTGATAATTATCCAAAATAATATATGTACCCAAGAAAGTTTTATATCTAATTTTGACTAACTTTGATGGATTGAACTAGAAGCCTTCCATTTTTTAGGATGTGCCACTTAACATCAATATTTACGACCGAGCTACATAAATCCAAAAGTTGAATAAAGTTCCATCATTGTATTACTAGGTTATTCCTTGTTTACTAGAAATAGGACTACTATCCTTTTCCGATTCGGGTGTGTGTAGGAAAACTCCACCGCCTGTATCTTTTTCTTTCAATTGAATTAGAATACCAATTTTTGTTGGACTCTAAATGTTACCCGTCCCACATTGTCATAAGTCTTTCAATAACTTCCTCACTACTCCTATTAATAGTTGCATGCTCCTCCATTGTTGAACATCAATTTACGTTGTCTGCAAGTTATTCTACTTGGCCTTTGGCGACTTGCAAGCATTAGCACGAAGGTAACTTATTTTTGTTTCCTTTTTCTTAATGTTTTTCTCTCTCTCTTTTTTTAGGTCAAGAAGAGAAGTACGAGTTCTTGCATGAAGATGGTGATCTTAGAGTGTGAGGGGATGGGTACTCATCCCTGCCCGAATATCGGAGAGATTGCTCTCATGAACCAATTATTGAAGAGATTACTCTTAATGTGGCTCGACTATCATAGAGACTACTCTCAGTATGGCTCGACTATCGGAGACATTACTCTCAAAATGACCCGACTATCAGAGAGATTACTCTCATTGTGGCTCGACTATCGGATAGATTACTCTCAAAATGACCCGACTATCAGAGAGATTACTCTCAAGGTGGCCCGACTATCAGGATATTACTCTCAATGTGTCCCGACTATCGGAGAGATTGCTCTCAATATGGCCCAACTTTCGAAGAGATTACTCTCACAGTGACCCGACTATCGGAGAGGTTAATCTCAATATGGCTCGACTATCAGAGAGGTTACTCTCAAAATGACCCGACTATCGAGCAATTACTCTCAATATGGCTCGACTATCGGAGAGATTGCTCTCAAAATGACCCGGCTATCGGAGATATTACTCTGAATGTGGCCCGAATATCGGAGGCCATTTCATCCATTTATACCTTTTTGTCCATTCTTATATTCTTGATTTTGACTTTCATGACCTTTTTATTTGCATAAAAAAGAGATGGCAAATTTCAGTGATTATAACTCACCTTTATCCAAACTTAGATATCTCGTAATTGAGACTGAATATGGCATAAATAAAACCAAGCTTTTGACATCTCCCAAGCTGGACGGTATGTAACCTCATGGCCTTCTTTGAGGAACTCCCTTCATGTAGAAAATTGGACCGTGGAGCACAAGTCTACTTCTAATACATTATCTAAGATGTGGTCTCTCCAAGCGCCAATCTATCGCCACGTAAACATTTCTAGCACCCTTTCAAACTTAGGGCGTCACATAATTCAAGGCGAAGAACGTTGGGGAAACACAAAAACAAGAGGGCGGGTATCGTCATATTCTAGGATATTGGGAATGGGATAAAGATGTACTTGGTGGAAGCCAACAAACACTGAGTACAACAAAGATTATGATGTTGTCTATGCCTCACTTTTCACTTATGATCCAAACTCGAACATTTTGCAAGCATTACGCGAGGCTTGGTGCCCCAAGACGAACATGCTTCTTACATCACCTAGGGAGCTATCTATCTCTCTTTGGGACTTACATATCCTTGGAGGTCTTGCTATTGCGGGTTCTCCGTACGAAGAAGTAGTACCTGAGATATGAGAACTCATAAGTTTGGACGAAAAACAGATGAGATTTGTTCCTCGATCTTGGAAGTATTTATTTGTTGCCTTCTATCACCTTAAGGAAGGTACAAGTGTTAACCAAAAGGTCTCCTTGAGCAAGTGGTCAAATATTTGGTATAAAATAACTTTAATATATAGACTTTCCCCATTGCGAAAGGAAAAGAAATTCATGTGCCTAAAGTCAACACATAATCCTAACATAGTTATTCCCGAGACAACTAGGTGGTCGAGTGATCAAGAAGTTATATTATCCATGCTTAGGGTGAGGTATGACATGAAAGATGAAACATATATAGCAGCATCCTTATCAATTTGGCTATGTGCTTTTGTATTTTCCCTATAAGGCAGAAAACTTCATTCGTCCGGAGACTTTTAAGATGGCAATCATGATGGCAAGCGGGTGAAAGATTAGCCTTGCGGTCCCAATTTTGCGAGTATTTATAATGGTTTGAATAAGATTTCGTGTTCTTCCAAACTTGATCAGGTCAAAGTTTATTTTCCCATACATTATGTTTATGGTTGGCTTGCACGTTACCTTAAAACCCATTATCCACTTGCTAAGGGTCTGTCTGTCCCTTTGATGGTGTCATACTTAGAAGAGGGAGCTGTGATGTACTTTGATGAGAAGGATGCAAGAAAACGCATCCATAATGGGGAGGATATAGTTTGGACACCAACAATGTTAACAAATTCTCGTCCTTATTGTTATGTAGATAACGATTCCCCTCAAGAGTTGGAGTCAAATTACTTCATGAGCTTACATTTTAATTACCCCCCTTTGAGGTATGATAACTCATTCATCATCGAGCCATATAGCCCGCAATGGTTTGGTTGTCAATTTGGGTTTTACTATAACGTCCCCGATTTTTCGGAGAATGATATCCATAGAGCCTCTCTAGATGAAGGACTCAAATTTTGGAGGATTTTCACATTGTATCGGTCTATGTCACATGCGAATTTTCCCCCAACGGGAGATCCTGTGGAGAAGCCTTTCTCCACCACTTATATGTCTTGGTGGGAGAAAGCGCATGGGAAGTTTCTTGAGAATAATTTACAAACTCTGTTAGGCAATGTTGGGATAAAATCTACTACTCCTTTGGGAGGTGAAGATCAAGGTGTTGGAAAGACTCTCTCAAAAGTCAAAGAACCACCTACCCAATCCCAAAAGTAGTAACACAACATAAGAAAAGGAAGCTTGAATCCTGAAAGGCAGCTTTGAAAGAGGTGATGTGTACTTCAACATATATAGTTAAAGATCCTCCAGTTCTTCCATTTAGCACGCAAGTTCCTCAAGATACAAGCCAGAGTACCAATGAACATCAAAATTGAAATAGGAAACGGCCCAACCCAGTAGAGATCGTAGAGGTTCCAAGTGTTAATAGTCCCTTAAGAACGCATATGGATTGGAACAAGGAGGTAAAAGTACAATCACCTTGACCTTTATTTTTTTTTTAATCGAACAAATAGCTTCACTAAAAAAATTAGCCACCTTCTTTGCCTTTTATTTTTTGCGATTAAAGACAATGCTCTTTTTTTAATAGACACTGCTGCATTTGTCATTGGTAGAACGTGAGTTATCCCATTTGGAGTTTTTCTTTTTAGGGATTTGTCATGAGGAAGATATGATGCCTTTGAAAACAACTTCACTTTATCTAATACATTCATTACTCATTTGCGGCTTGTCATGTGGGGATACCACCGGATGCCCAATGGTATTTAACTGCATAAGGAATTCATCTTGGGAATTATGGAGGATATTTGCAAGAGACTCTCCAAAACTCATGCAGAACTGCTCTCATCTTATAGGGATCAAATCATTAAGTTTTCGAGGATATGAAAAGGAAAATATTTTAGATCTTTCTCCATTAGAGTGTTTACCGGATTCTCTTTTCGAGCTGCTGCTTCATATGACCAAGAGTGGTCCAATTTCCCTAATAAGACGAGTCAAGATGAGAAGCTGGAGCTGATTTCCAAAGCTAAGGAGCGTCTTGAATCGTTCAAACTTGAAGCAAATGAGAAAGTCAAGAAAACTTCCTCTAGTGAATGGAAACTGAAGAGAGTTGTGAAGAAGTTGCAGAAAATACAACAAGAGAGGGAGAACCTGGAGACTAGATACCGAGATTCAGGAAATAGTTTTGCTGAAGAGATTGAAGAGATTCAAACAATAGTTTCAGCTACCGAGACTGAGGTCTCTTCATATAAAAACATAAATTTGTTGATTGTTGATGATTCGACCAATTTGGAGGAGAAGAAGAAGAACCTAGAGACTAGCTGTCAAGAATAGATCAACTACAAGTTTTGTTTTGATTAGGTTATTAGAATTATCTCTCCTTTTATCTTTATATTAGATTGACCTAGTAGATATTTATTTCATCTTAAATAAGATTGCTTTAATTTCGCTTTACATTGCCCGACATTTATCTTAGTAGCATTAGAAACAATACGAACAACATGAGCTTGAAAGTAGTGCTTCAACTTTTGAATTGATAAGACTAGCGCCAAACACAACTTTTTAGTTGGCGAATAATTTAGCTTGTTTGGTGCCATCATCCTGCTCAAGTAGTAAAGAGAGTTTTCTTTCCCCTCACTATTTTCTTGTCCAGCAACACTTCAACATTCCTTTCCAAGTATATGTGCTGCTGAAACCGGAGGATATATCAACTATGATTTAATGCTAGTCGGTTGGAAGCCAAGACTAGCTATTCTACTTGCCTCTTATTCTGTATTTGCTGTCTTCAACTCATATGTTTCCAGTTTATATTTAAAGTCTCCAAAAAAACATGTTTCTCTGGTTATTACGATGCATCCTGCTTCTAGTTTCCTTTTACTTATGGTTATGTTGTCCTACTTGCAACTAGTTTCACATATTATGTTGTTTGGTTCTTGGTATCTACTCCCTTATAGCCTCAGTATGCAATCGCTATGATACTATAATTGCCATGTATGTTACTTAACATGTATTTCTTAAACCTATGTGTAATTATGTCCTACCCTCTCCCAGTACTCCATCGAATCTGATTATGTTTAGATCTTGGCATGAATTCTTGGTAGTGTGTATATATAGTTTTTTGAAAACCAGTAATTAGGGACTGAGCATCAATCAATACACAATCAGTATAGGTATCCCTTAATTGAAGGGATTGAGTTCAAACGGCATGATTAGATAATGAATAAGGAAAGGTACCATATGTGACATGCATATGACATATAAGGAAAAAATTTCAAATTAGTACAAGCATACAATAGAGGCTAGGTTCACAGACTCTAATTAAGGGAATGAGAATCAATTAACATCAAATAAATCATGTAACAAGGTAAAAAATGGACTAAAGTTGGAAATTAACCAGTAAGGTCTCAAATCACAAGGAATCAAGGATTCAAAATAATAAATCAGGAACCCTAACAAACTAAAACTACAAAGAATCAGGGATTCAAACAGGAGTAACAACAATCAAAGAAAATTAACATGAATCGAGTAAATCACAGGCAAGAGGTCAGAAACCCTAATAGTAAAAGCATGTGAAATCAAATAGTCGCATGAACTTATAGGGCAAATTGCAAGACAAACGGGACAGCAAGGAAAGAACAATAGAGGGTAAAACATCATGTAATCATAAAGCTCATACATATGCAAACAATATTGAAGACAAAGTCAGGTAATAATTTGGATAAGAGAGGAAAAACCAAATAAATTACTAAAACATAGTAAAGACCCTAGGATAATGTTGAATACATCACAGGAAAATCATTTTAAAGTGGAGTCACGAAACCCTAGTTGAAAACGAAGAGTCATTTTAGAGAAAATCAGAGAGTTTTTTAGGGAAACAACGAAATAGCTCAAAACATATACAAATCTATCATAGATCTAAAGAGTCGGGAAAGTTTTAAGCATTTAGGGTTTCAAAGAGAACCCAGAGAGATAAAGAAAAACCTCAAACGATGCTGGTTTAACCCCCCAAAGGTCATTGACCTTGCTTGAACAGCCAGAGGTAGCCAGAGATGGCCGGAGGGTGATGAGCACAGGCCTAGGAGGTAGGAGGATAAACCCAGGTCTCTTGAAGACCTTAGAGATGTAAAACATCGGCGTGAGGGAACCACATGAGGTAGGAGGATGGTGAGAGCTTCATGGTCTCCGGCGAAGAGACGGCCAAAGAAGGCGAAGAGATTCATCGGAGCCAAAAGAGACAGGAAGTCTCTAGAAGAGACTTAGAGAGATAGAGAGAGAGTTAGAGAGATGAGGAACCCGTGAGAATGAGAGGGTTCGGGGGGGAGGTTAGTTTGGTTTAATTATGGAAACAATAATTTAGATCAACGACTCATGGTTTGGGGTTGGACCGGGTAGATATTGTATTGGGCTTGGGGGGTCTGTGCTAGTTTAATTGGGTTAGGGACCAAGATTAATTTAGGCTAGAATTTAAATAAAAAGGGCTAATTGTTAAATACCCAACTAAAATTAATAAAAATAATTTATAAAATAGCTGATAATTGTAAAGATGAAATTGATGCTTATTAAATAAAATTAAAATTACTAATTAGTATTTTAAAAATATAAGTGACTAATTACTGGGGAAAAAATGGCGTAAAACACATGATTAGGCTATAATTGCAAAGTTATTGCAATTACGGCCAAGAAGTGCCAATTTGGCTATTTGTGAAGTAATTTTGTCTTAAGGATAATGGTGACCGGTCTCTAATACTAGGACTGCTCCGATACCGAGTCCCTTGAAGTTTGTTGCTCTATCAAAGAACACCCTCCAACCATCACAGGGTTCTGCAACATCTCCTCATATGAATGATACCTCTTCATCAGGAAAATATGTTTTCAGGGGTTCGTATTCTCCGTCTACAAGATTCTCAGCAAGGTGGTCTGCCAGAGCTTGTACTTTAACTGCCTTCTGAGTCATGTAAACAATGTCGAATTCGCTCAGCAGGATTTTCCACTTGGCTAGATTGCCAGTGGGCATGGACTTCTGAAAGATGTATTTTAATGGATCGATCCTTGATATGAGATATGTTGTGTAGGCATAGAAGTAATGCCTCAGCTTTTGGGCGACCCAAGTTAGAGAACAACATGTACGCTCTAATAGAGAATACCGAGCCTCACATGGAGTGAACTTCTTGCTGAGGTAATAAATAACTTGTTCCTTCCTTCCCGTTTCATCGTGCTACCCAGAACGCAGCCGAAAGCTCCATCTAACACGGCAAGATAGAGTAACAGATGTCTGCCTGGCTCTGGCGGTACTAGGACCGACGGTGTTCAAAAATATTCCTTGATTCATTCGAAAGCCTTTTGACAATTATCGGTCCACTTGGTCGCAACGTCCTTCTTCAGCATCTTAAAGATTGGCTCACAGATGACGGTAGACTGTGCTATAAACCGGCTGATGTAATTAAGACTCCCCAAGAAACTCATCACATCTTTCTTTTTCCTTGGTGGTGGTAGTTCTTTAATGGCTTTGACTTTTGACGGATCCAATTCTATTCCACGGCGGCTTACAATAAACCCCAACAACTTCCCAGCAGGAACCCCGAATGCACACTTCGCGGGGTTTAGTTTCAGATTGTATTTTTGCAATCTATTGAACAACTTCCCCAAATTCTCCATGTGATCAACAACTTTCTTTGATTTGATAATGACATCATCCACGTACACCTCGATCTCCTTGTGAATCATGTCATAGAATATGGTGGTCATGACCCTCATGTAGGTGGCCCCTGCATTCTTTAGGCCGAATGGTATCATCTTGTAACAATACACTCACCACGGCGTGATGAACGCCTTTTATCAGCATCTTCCTCCTCCATCCAAATCTGGTTATAACCAGCGAAGCAATCCATGAAGGACTGCAATTCATGCTTGGCGCAGTTGTCAATCAGAATGTGTATATTTGGTAAGGGGAAGTCATCTTTCGAACTAGCCCGGTTGAGATACCGGTAGTCGACGCAGACTCTGACCTTCCCGTCCTTCTTCGGCACAGGTACAATGTCGGCTAATCATGTCGGGTACTCTACTACCCGGAGAACTTTTGCGTTGATCTGCTTGGTAACTTCTTCTTTGATTTTCAAAATCATGTCAGGTTTGAACTTTCTGAACTTTTGTTTCACCGGTGGACACGTTGGATTGGTTGGCAGTTTGTGAGCTGTAATAGACGTACTTAGACCAGTCATGTCATCATACGACCGTGAAAATACATCCTCATACTCTTTTAGAAACTCTGTGTTTTCTTTCTTTTCTGATGGTGACAAATGAATATTGCTGCGAGTCTCCTTGACGTTTTCTAAATCTCATAGGTTGATAACTCGGTCTTGTCCAGGTTGGACTTAGGTCTGTTCTCAAAGTTCTCAACTTCTTTGACAATCTCGTCAGGTATGTCGTCTTCGTCTAAATCAACGTCCGCTTGCTGTGTTGTCTCATTGCATGTCACAGTCATCAGTTCATCAAGACAAGTAATAGTAATGTTGTATAAATAAAGTAATGATAGAAAACAATAGCAATAAATATCGGAGTCGTAAGAGAAATTTAGAAGATTCTTTGATGAATTGAATAACTGTTTTGAACATTGAAGATCTTATTGCAGAAATTGAAAAATGCAGGAATAGGAAAGTCATTTAGTGAATAAAACAATAAATAATGCTTGTTTTAGCCTTGCTACCCCGAGGCTCATCGGGCTTTGGTCTTCTTGAAAGAGAAGCTCTTGAGATATGTCCCCTTGCTTACAGTCTGTATGGCCCCTTTGGATCTTGTGCGATAGGCTGATGATGCCAGAATGCACGAACTAACCTTTGGGGAGGGGAGTAAGAAAAAAATAAAAACAAAAGGTAACCAAGTCAGTGAGGATTATGAAAAAGAATATTGCGGTATTTAAGCACATCATGCGGAAATGTAAAGCGCGTCCTAAGTTGGGAACCTCTTTGTGCCCGAGGTAGACCTAGCAACCAATTTATTTGGAGAACTTAAAATGCTAAATGCCTCATTTTACTGATAAGAAAAATAGACAAATCCCAAAATGATAGACGAAAAATAAAAGTCACTAATGGCCATTAGCCTTATTATATTGATAGAGAAAAATAAAGACACTCCTATCTACTTGGTCCCAGAAGGACCTTCCCCAGACTCGGCATTCTTGCTTTCCTTGTACAGTTTGCCCAGCTCGCGAAGTCCCAGCAATAGGTAGGTTCTTGCTAGATATCCTCCTTCAGCTCCCTCAGCCTTTTTACAATTCTCGACTCTCTTGATGAACTTTTCTTCCAGCTCGACTATACCTCGTTCCAAGTACCCTAGCCTCTTGTTGGCGCTGATAGCCATGTCCTTCCATTCCTCGATCAATTTCTTGTTGGACTCATGTATCTTGTGGTGATCATCCTCATATTCTCGGATCCTTTTGTGCGGTTGGTTGTATTTGACTTGTGCCTTGGCCCTTTCATCTATAACCCTGTGACCTCAGACGTACCCCGGCTTGCTCTGGCTACCCAAATCCTCTTATAACCAACCAAGATAGAAAGGGGTACAACCAGCATGATACCTGTCTGGCTCGATGGTGTCTTTATCAAGTATAATCTTGCAGTACCACAGGTGTTGAGCTTGGCACTTGTGAGGACTGTCATTATTTTGAAAGTCGGCTCGAAGATGGCTCATCTTCTCGACCCTAGGTATGACTTGCTTGCTACATGCTTGCATCATAACTCGAAGAGGGACGTAAGGGTATGTCCCCCTTAGACCAATCAGTATCAGAAATGATGCGTCTCGGGACCGAATGATGGAATCATCTGTCGGAAACCATTCAAACATCCATTGAACCTGCTCTTCATTCAAGTTATCAAAAAGCTCAACCCATCCCTCGGTATTTTCAGGCTGAGCGAACATGTCGGGGATATAATTCATTCGCTTTGGGTGATGGAAAGAGATGTGGTCATCCCACATTCTGTGGTGAATGTCTTGTCGGTATTCTCCTCTTTGGAGATGTTCCGTGAGCCAGAGTTAAAGTAATAAATTGCAACCTTCGAAATGCTTTGCTCCTTGTTGACACCTTTCTAAGGCCCAATATATGTCTACAGCGATCATGGGCACAATGCTGAAGTCTTGCCCATATACCATTTCCATTATGGTCTTAGTACCATGGCTAGCCTGGTATGGATCCTTTCCTTCTTCATCGGGAACACGATCAAACCCAAAAAGCAAGCCATAAACACGAACACTCGGCGATGGACGTGTCCCAGAGAGGTGATAGCAAACCCGTCATGGTAGGTACGGTATGATTTGTTGTAGGCATAACTTTCGTAGAAGTAGTCAAAAGGAATGTACGAATCCTCCAAATATACCAATTCTGCATCCTTTTTCAGGCCCATCATTTTGAGGAAGCTTTTTCCTGTGCGTTTCTCAGGCATCAACAACCTTTGAGTTTCCCATACTAGGTTAGCCAGCCCTCCTATCTCTTCTATCAAAGGTGTCATTTCGATGTTCTCAAAGCGGAACACGGACCTTTCACGATCCTAGAACAAGGTAGCAGCCTCTATTATCATTTTGTTACGTTGGATTTCCAGGAGAGATGGTAGGTTACCCAAGTGTTTCCTGAAGATAGCTTTGTTGCTAGAGTGCAGATCCTCCCACCAACTAAACAGTCTTAGGTGGATATTGGAGACCATGCCGAATCTGGGGATTTCGTGCCTCATTTTTCTGCAAAGCAAATAAGGTTAGGCCCTTAACCCCACCGGACCCGACTATTTAACGTCAATAATTAGCAGGAAGCATTTAGTTCTCCAAATAAATGCACAGAACGTGAGGGCGTCCATTTGGGTTTAGGGAAACCTAGTGGACTTTGGATAAGGCTATCTTAAAAGCTATCGTGCGGACAACGCTTTAGCTCGTCTAGGTCTAACCATGATGCATGCAACACTGCAACCGAGTAAGGTTTCTATGGGGTTTTAGACCGGTACCCTTGAGTGGATAAATCAAAGGGGAAAGGCAGGGAACCATCGACTGCACCACTGATCGACTAGTTTTACCGCAAATAAGCCTTTCCGAATTTAGTGGGTAATAATATAGGAAGAGCGCAACCACTCATCAAGTCTTGCTAAAGTATTTTGTTTGGCACGAGTGGAGTATGAATGTTGAGCATTATTATGCAATAATAAGTATTAAAACAAGTTTTCACGTATTTGCACGTTAAAGAAAGCGGTAAAAACAGCAGTAATGATTAAGAAGTTACAAAAGAAAATAAAGAGACATGTCAGTTTCGTCTTTGAGGAAAAGTAAATACTTGATGTAAACAATTAATTGCATGTAAAGGGAAGAGGAAAGGGTGCAGGTGTTTAAACAAAAATAAAGGCACAAATTCACGAAACAATTTGAAATGGTAAAAGCTTGGATATCCCCAGCAGGGTCGCCATGCTGTCGCGCCCTCTTTTTTCCCCGTGCGCTCCTTTCCGGGCCCGATTGAAAGGGGTTTATGACATAGGTTGAGACAACTCATTCCTTTTGGCAAAGGAATTTTCATATTTTGAAGAGTCACCACCTAACGATTTTATCGGTGCGTTAGGGCACCTAAGGGGTTCAAGTACAAATACATTACTAACCAGAGATTGGGTAAGGGCTTGAAATTATCCTAAGGGGAAGGTGTTAGGCACCCCTCAGGATCCACAAGTATGGTTCCCGGCCAAATGGTTTCTATGAATTTGTACGACTTAGCAAACAAACAAATAAAGGCTCAAATAAGAGGGGATTTAAGTCTTAAGCATGCAGATGTTTGAAAACAGTAAAGAAGATTAGATTTTGAAAGGATTACAATCTAAGCATATAAAAGGTATCCTAGGTTTATAACAATATGGATCACATCAATGCAATACCCGATAATCACTCCTCGAAGAGGGGCTACACATGGTATTAGCGCACCGGTCATCATATCCATATTCTGCCCTTTGCCACCCCGTGAAAGCAACTGAATCGAGTGTTGGTCTCGACCTCTATTACATGTTGTTACCCGTCCCTTCCTATCAAACCCGGAGGAAATTAGGACTCCTATCCTAAAGGACGTGCTAGGCAGACCCTCAGGTTTTAAAGGTGAAAATGCTAAGGCAACATATAATGAAAAAGTAGAACTGTAGATAAAGGGGGTAGCACATAAACAGGAAAGGGCTCAAAGACCTCCACAGGCAGTGCACATAAACGACAAGTCTCATACACAATTAAGGTCCAGATTCAGATCCTACGCATGGTGTTTAAGTGATAATAACAAAGACAGATTTATTGCATAACTCAGAAAGGATGTCTTAATCAAACTTGCCTACTGGTTTTAAGCATGATGACAGTTGAACACTAATCACAAAGGACAGTTCTATTTTTATTTTTTAAGTTGATTCCCTAAGGCTTGCCTAGGTGTAGGATAACATGCAACAGTTACTCTAGGTTGTTTATAGCTAATAACATGCAATTCTAGGTGTTGAAGATGTGCAAGGACTAATTACCAGTTGTTTATAACAGGGGTCTGTTTTAGATATCTGTATTTAGAATAAGTGCATTTAAATGTGTACGATCCTATAGCATGATGTCTAATGCAGAATGATGCATAATATCCTAAACAGGATTTCTAAATGCATATAAAATCACAACATTATGCACTGTTTCAGGAATAGCAAGAGTACAACTTGTTAATGTTACTTACCTAGAAACAATATCTCTAAGTGCGCAGGTGTGGTGAGACATGATTGCAGTTTATTTATCCTAGGACAGGACATATAATGAAGTTTCAGAACATGTTTACATGGACAGAATCACGTAATAACAGTTTATTTTATTGTTATTATTTATCATATAGGCAGGATTTCTAAGCGTAGATGAGATGTTGAATACAATACACATAAATCCTGAGTAGCATGATATCTAATGCATGGACACATGAACCTACACAGAATATCTATTGCGTAGATAGGGAATAAAAACCTAAGCATGGTTTCTACCCTTGTAATAGCTAGGCATGCACAGTTACCCATCCCGTTTCACTATCCAACCCTAGAATTATTTACAAATTATTACAAGCCACGGATTATGAATTACACAACCTGAAGTGAAAAATAAGAAGTTATTCTATAGGGAGCCTTAAATTAGGCCCAAATCCTCTAAACCTCATTGCCATATGGTATGCATAGCCTTTTCACAGTCCAGGTGTGTCAAAGTTCCCTAAGGACCTCAAGGGCTCCCGAGCAATGCTCACACCCAAACTTAGTAACCAGGAGTTCAACATGTGCAGTGTGGAAATATCAGCCTC
The DNA here is from genome assembly GCA_005239505.1 of Nicotiana paniculata. NCBI lineage: Eukaryota > Viridiplantae > Streptophyta > Magnoliopsida > Solanales > Solanaceae > Nicotiana > Nicotiana paniculata. The sequence continues at coordinate 18,449 of MDKI01005581.1, read as the reverse complement.
AGTGTATCAGAGTTCAGAGGGAACTCAATGTCCCAAAGCAGTGCTCACACTGAGGGGGCAGAACTTAAAGGTCTAGGAATCAAGTGAAGTGCAGGAGATAGATTTGAAAAGATTTTGACACAAAAAGGTACTGGATTGATTCAGTAAATAAAGAAGTTTTCTGAAATGGTTTTGATCAGTAATGAAACAACTTGAATATAATGTAAACATCTTTGAAAAAGCAGCAAACAACTCGCACAGGTTCAGCACATTCAAGCATAGATTTCATTCAGGGACAATGGGGATTGGGGACACATAGAAACAGATTAGCATTAGAGGACTATTAGAGTGTCACAGAATAGTATTGAGTCTGAAACAACACAGTTAGTCACTAAGAATTCACGCCAAGATCTAAACATAATCAGATTCGAGGGAGTACTGGGAGAGGGTAGGACATAATTACACATAGGTTTAAGAAACACATGTTACGTAACATATGAGCAATTATAGGATCCTAGGGATTGCATACTGAGGCTATAAAGGATGAGATACCCAGAATCAAACAACATAATATGTGAAACTAGTTGCAATTAGGACAACATAATCATAAGTAAAAGGAAACCAGAAGAAGGATGCATCGTAATAACCAGCGAAACATGTTGTTTTGGAGACTTTAAATATAAACTGGAAACATTCCAGTTGAAGACAGCAAATACAGAATAAGAGGCAAGTAGAATAGCTAGTCTTGGCTTCCAGCCGACTAGCAATAGCAAACAATCGAGAGAAGAATAGTAGATTTTGTGTGTGTGAGCAAGAGAGAATAGAACAAGGTCTATGTTCGTGTTAAATGAAAGAGTATTGTGTATATATAGTTTTTTGAAAACCAGTAATTAGGGACTGAGCATCAATCAGTAGACAATCAGTATAGGTATCCCTTAATTGAAGGGATTGAGTTCAAACGACATTATCAGACAATGAATAAGGAAAGGTACCACATGTGACATGCATATGACATATAAGGAAATAATTTCAAATCAGTACAAGCAAACAATAGAGGCTAGGTTCACGGACACTAATTAAGGGAATGGGAATCAATTAACATTAAATAAATCATGTAACAAGGTAAAAAATGGACTAAGGTAAAAAATTAATCAGTAAGGTCTCAAATCACAAGGAATCAGAGATTCAAAATAATAAATCAGGAACCCCAACAAACTAAAACTACAGAGAATCGGGGATTCAAACAGGAGTAACAACAATCAAAGGAAATTAACATGAATCGAATAAATCATATGCAAGAGGTCAGAAACCCTAATAGCAAAAGCATGTGAAATCAAGGATTCTCATGAACTTATAGGGCAAACAACAAGACAAACGGGACAACAAGGAAAGTACAACAGAGGGTAAAACATCATGGAATCATAAAGCTCAAACATATGCAAACAATATTGAAGACAAAGTCAGGTAATAATTCAGATAAGAGAGGAAAAATAAAATAAATTACTAAAACATAGTAAAGACCCTAGGATAATGCTGAAAACATCACAGGAAAATCATTTTAAAGCGGAGTCATGAAACCCTAGTTGAAAACGAAGAGTCGTTTTAGAGAAAATCAAAGAGTTTTTTAGGGAAACAACGAAATAGCTCAAAACATATACAGATCTATCATAGATCTAAAGAATCGGGAGAGTTTTAAACATTTAGGGTTTCAAAGAGATCCCAGAGAGATAAAGAAAAACCTCAAACGATGTTGGTTTAACCCCCAATGGTCATAGACCTTGCTTGAAGAGCCAGAGGTAGCCGGAGATGGCCGGAGGGTGATGAGCACAGGCTTAGGAGGTAGGAGGATCAACCCAGGTCTCTTGAAGACCTTAGATATGGCAAACACTGACGTGAGGGAACCACACGAGGTAGGAGGATGGTGAGAGCTTCATGGTCTCCGGCGAAGAGACGGTCGGAGAAGGCGAAGAGACTCATCGGAGCCCAAAGAGACATGAAGTCTCTAGAAGAGACTTAGAGAGATAGAGAGAGAGTTAGAGAGATGAGGGACCGGTGAGAATGAGTGGGGTCGGGAGGGGGGGTTAGTTTGGTTTAATTATGGAAACGATAATCTGGGCTGTTGATCTAATTTGATCAACGACTCAGATTGGTTTGGGGTTAGACCAGGTAGATATTGTATTGGGATTGGGGGGTCTGGGCTAGTTTAAAGGGTTAGGGACCAAGATTAATTTAGGCTAGAATTTAAATAAAAAGGGCTAATTGTTAAATATCCAACTAAAATTAATAAAAATAATTTATAAAATAGCTGATACTTGTAAAGATGAAATTAATGCTTAGTAAATTAAATTAAAAGGATTAATTAGTATTTTAAAAATATAAATGACTAATTACTGGGAAAAAAATAGCGTAAATATGATTAGGCTATAATTGCAAAGTTATTGCAACTACGGCCAAGGAGTGCCAATTTGGATAATTGTGAAGTAATTTTGTCTTAATAGGACCAAGAATAATACACTAAAGTCAAGAAATATTTTTTGAAATCATTTGTAATGTAATTTTGTAATTGATTATAGAAATAAAATACTGGATAAATTAACAAAAAAATTATAGAAAAATACTAATTGCTATGAAAGCCTAATTTTGAAGGTGTAAATGCAAATTAAAAAATAATTTGAGAAAAAATTGGGTATCAACAACAGAGTAAGAGTTTTCTTGATCTTTTCAGCAACATCACTTCCTCCTTCGGGTGCATTTGTTGAAGATCTTGCTCCTTTTGAGGATGAAGATCCGAAAACACGGGTTGGTGTAGGCGGCACTTGGAGTGCTTGTTGTTCTAAAGAGCTTGCTTTTCTCCTCGTTGCTGGTCCGAAACTTCCAAAGGCAACATCGAGGATACTTTCCACATCATCATAGAACCTGGAATTAGCGGCCTTGGTGGAAGTTGATCCAGGGTTGATTTTCTTTGAATCCATTTTAATGTTCTTAAACTTTGGTGATTGAAAAGTTGAGATTAGAGGTAGAGGTTGTCCACCACTAGGCGTGCCAGAACTTGTAGACAATAAATTGCGTAGAGAAATAAAATCAAGACAGAAAAATATTGCAACATTCATAGTATTTTATTTCAAATATTTGAGTGTTCCAATCTCTATGGATCCTTTGATTCTTCTTTCCAATAGTAAATAAATTCCAGGGCCTTTGAGCTTGATCTTGAATCTATATTTTTGTCAGGAATGATGATCTTGAATTCAACTAGCACAAACTTTGATTTGACCTCGTAGTTCTTGAATCTTGATTTGTTCTTCGTTCTTGAGCTTTTAACTTGATTTCTTGAACTTGAACTTGATTACTTGAAGCTTGTAGAGAAATTTGAAGCATTTGATCCACGAGCTATTTCTTGATTCTTGTTATAACTTCTGGTATCTTTCTGAGTTAAGAAGACCCCTATTTATAATCGTGGGAGGGAACAGTATACACTTGAGTAACAAAATAAAATTAATATGTTAATAATTTTTTATAATAACCAACTGAAGCAAACACTGACACCTCCAGGTAGAATGAAGATACTACCAATTCTTGTCGGTTCAACAAAATTTATGAACAACTTAAGAACATAGGCAAGGTTGCTAATCCAGCAGAACTTGTGAATAATTTGTACTAAAGTTTTGCCTGCCCGTCATAATTTTGAACAAGGTAAAAATTTCCCATATGACATTAGTCTGCGGACAATTTCTACCTATCTAGCATTACTTTTGAAATAAGAACTTTTCATTCTTTCCACTGGCATAATTTGTGAAAAGCTATCATCTACCTGTCAAGCTATGACCTGCAAGATTATTTTTGCACGAATTCTTTAAGAGGGGGAAAAATGTATATAGCGGTATTCAATGATCCTATTAGTGCAAATCAGCCACTGATTATTTTTGTTTTCTTTTACAGCCCTCATCTATAGCTCTATTATTGTTTAGAAAGTCAAATAATATTTACATGAAATAAAATAATAAGGAAAAGAATAATATTGCAAGGAAAAGCGTGAGATAATTCATATTTTATTTTGGGATGATTTATAATCTATTTATAAGGGAAAATGACTTAACCACAAAGTAACAAACTCTCTAAAAGATAGACATCCACTCTAATTATAATTCTATTCATAATACTCCCCCTTGAATGTCTACTCAATAAGTAATGTGCCTCGTTAAACCCTTAACTAAACTAAAACATAGTGGAAAAAAATTCTAATAAAGGAAAAATAGTACACATGTTAAAAATACGCCTTTTGGTTGCCTCGTTAAAAACCTTGCAAGGAAAATCAAGTGGGACAAAACCTTGTAAGGGAAAAAGAGTGCAACGCGCATTAACTCACCCTGATGAGAGCATCAATTCGCATCCTTGAGCCTTCACATCCCAATTTGTACACTAGCTTGTTGGAGTTTGATGTCGGTAGAGACTTGGTGAACAAATCAACCATATTATTGCTTGAACGAATATGTTTCACATTTATATCACCATTATTTTGAAGATCATGTGTGAAAAATAACTTTGATGAAATCTGCTTTGTCCTATCCCTTTTATGAATCCTCCCTTCAATTGGGATGTGCATGCTTCATTGTCTTCATACAAGATCGTTGTAGTTTGTCACACTTCAAATCACATTTGTATCGAATAAGATGTATTATATACATCAACCATACACAATCTCGACTTGCTTCATGAATAGAAATTATATCAGCATGATTAGATAAAGTAGCCACAATTGATTGCTTAATCGATCGCCAAGATATGGCAGTGCCTCCACAGGTAATCAAATAGCATGTTTGAGATCGAGCCTTTTGTGGATCGGATAAATACCCATCGTCGGCATAACCAACAAGATCGGGACTACAATTATTGCCATAAAATAAGCCCATATCGGTAGTCCCTTTTAGATACCACAATATGTGTTTGATTCCAATCCAATGTCTCCTTGTAGGAGTAGAGATATATCTTGCTAAAACATTAACTAAAATAGTTATGTCAGGCCATGTAGTATTAGCACGATACATTAGTTCACCAATTTAACTAAGATATGGTACTTCAGCACCGAGTATCTCTTCATTCTTTTCTTGAGGTCGAAACATATCCTTATTCACATAAAGTGATCGAACAACCATCATAGTACTTAATGGATGTGCTCCATCCATGTAAAACCGTTTCAATATCTTTTCTGTGTAGGCAGATTGATGAACAAAAGTTTCCTTTGCCAAATGTTCAGTTTGCAAACTGAGACATAATTTTGTTTTTCCGAGATCTTTCATCTTGAATTCCTTATTTAAATAATCATTTCCCTTTTGGAATTTTGTAGGAGTTCCAATAAGGTTTGTCATCGACATATACGACAAGTACAATAAATTCATATGTTGTTTTCCTTATAAAAATACATGGACAAATGGAATCATTTATATAACCTTACATTAATAAATACTCACTAAGACCATTATGCCACATTCGTCCCGATCGCTTTAGACCATACAAAGATCTTTGCAATTTGATTGAAAATATTTCTCGGGACTTTGAATTATGTGCGTTAGGCATTTTAAATCCGTCGGGAATTTTCATGTATATCTCATTATCAAGTGAGCCATAAAGGTAGACTGTAATCACATCCATTTAATGCATGTCAAGCTTTTCATGAACTGCAAAACTAACGAGATAGGGGAACGTTATAACATCCATAACGAGTGAATGTGTCTCTTCATAATCGACACCAGGCTTTTGTGAAAATCCTTGTGCAACAAGGCGTGTCTTATATCCTTGTAGCTCATTTTTCTCATTCCCTTTACATACAAAGACATATTTAAAGCCAACAGGCTTAATATCATTAGGTGTTTGGACTACATACCCAATAACTTCACGTTTTACAAGTGAATCCACCACGGATTGGATTGCTTCTTTCCATTTTGGACAATCACATTTTTGTCGACATTCTCCAACAGATTGAGGTTCAAGATCCTCAATCTGTCAATTATGATTGACATTTTACATTTTAATTCAAGCAATATAAGATTAAAAATTAGAATCCATACGGAAAATTATGTCAATTCTTTTACATAGCATAATTAAGAACATAATTTCAAACCTAGACGTTGCAATTAACAAAAATACAAGAAATACCATATGTATAAAAAGCTAAAATTGCATTTATCTTTTACAAGGATAAAACATATGTTTACCCTAAAAACAGATAACAATTGAATTTATATGTGGTTTTAAGGACACGTGATTTCACTTGGCACAAACTGAGAAAATAGGTAAATTGATATTGAAATTGACTGTAAAGAAAAATAAAGCAAACCAAATGAGACGTGCAACTTTGGCCCTCGAGATAAGTTACCCTCAAACCAAATGAGATATGGACGGAGTATTGAGAGCTTAAAGAAAAGAGTAGTATATTGCTTTGTATTGCGTGAATCTAATGCCTTTACAAATGATTAGACCTCCTTTATATAGTAGGTGAGTCTTACTTATGGTACAACTCTAAATATAATAAGAAATCCCATTGATTGGCTAATTGGTCGGCCTCATCTTGATACGTGCCAAGATTTTCGCCGTGACCCTTTCTCGATTACGGATATTTAGGCTTACCGTTACCTTACTAGGTAAAATTTCATCAATCTCGCTTGATCTTCGTTCTGCTTGGCCTCAATCTTGGCTGATCTCGTCCCTGGTCGGTCTCTGAATTAAAGTTTCAGTAATCTAATTTCGTACTGAGGCTGGATATAAATGAAGTCGAACCGCGGCCTATCATGATCCAACCTCAACTAGTCATAAGAAGGGCATGACCTTTTTGACTGTGTACAGATAGTCCCCTCGTTTCTTAGAAGTAAGGTGGTGAGAAACAACATGAATTCCGGAACTCCATCTCTATGAAAGATGACGCCAATGATGAACTCGACCGTGATGTAAGCAATGAAATATCCCGTCTGTCCAGTTTCGAAGGCATTAAATGTCTGTCAGGTGATGGTAGGCCGGTTCTGAACCGTCGCCTTCGACCTATAAAAACCTCAATCCTCTCTCATTCCAACTCTTACATTCAAAGCCTTTTATGCTCTTGTTTTAAAAGAGTCCCTTTACTTCATAATTTCCATATCCAAATTTCTTGAATTCTAATCGACATCCTTACTCTTTTAGTTGGTGTTCATAAATATCTAAAAGAGGCTACTTCTTCATCGCGTCCCGTCGGTGGTGAGGTTGTGGCAGAGCCCCACCCTAAGGGGTTTGTTTCGAAGGCATTCCTCATCGTCGCTGACTTTAAAATAAGGAAGACCCCCTCGGTGCAGGGCCAATGCGAGCCGGTGTCGAGGTATATATGCACCGTCACAAAGGACATCCTCAAAAAGGTAAATGAGGAGTGCAACTGGGTGAACAAAGATGTGGTCGCTCCTTCTCCTGAGGAATTGATAACCACCTATGTGGAGGGGTATCTAAGTGTTTACACTTACCCCTTTATGTTTATTTCCTTAGACCCTATCATAGTCGACTTCTGCAAATGATATAATATCAACCTAGGTTAAATCAACCCTTTGTTCTAGAGAATAGTCATTCTCCTCCATTTCTTCACGAGCAAGAATGAGGGATGTTCTTTCACCCTCAATCACCTCATGCAAATTTACAGTCCTCGACTCTATCGAGGGGGACTAATTAAGCTTGCCTGTCAGGCTAGCAGAGCCCTGTTCTCCAGTATCGATGAGTCTCGGGATGGAGGCTGGATGGGCAGATTCATCCGAATAAGGACATCAGACCTGATCCCTGCCAAAGGCATGTCGTTCCCAGAGAAGTGGAACATGAATCATAAGTACGTTTACCTTGAATTCTTGCTTTGTCGTTTCATTTCCTTCCATCTTTCCTTATTTCTGTTTTGGTGTTGCAACTGTGGCCCAGATGCCGGACCCGGTTCCAGAATTGAAGTTGTGGGTCTGAGTCGTGGTTTCACAGAGGCCCTACTCCAAACGTTCCTGGATGGAGTTGTCAAAGGGTCGATGGGAGGCCCACAACCATGGTAAACTTTTGTCTCGAATTGTTTATTGTTTTGGCCTTTTCTCAAACTAACATACCTTATTTTCTTTTGCAGGTCTCGGGAAGGATGTTGCAATGTGACCCCTTTCCGGTGACGAATAAGTCCTTCCCTATCCATAAACCCCAAGGCCGGCCAAGGAGAAAAAGAGAAAAAGGGCCCCAACTCCCCTGGTCTCGGAAACGAAAAGACTGGCGAAGAAGCCTTATAAGACCAAGGTGGATGCTGGTGTTATATTCTCGGACTCAATCCGCCAATTAAGGGATGAGTCCGAAAAGGAAGGAGAAAAAGAAGAAAACTCCAAACTAGTGGCTCGTGCGCGGGCTACTGCTTCAGTACAAAAGCCCTCGAAGCCAGAGGTAGTTGATAAGGGAGCTTCGATTGAGGTCCCTAAATCAAAAAGAGCAGAGGCCACCCCGTCTCCAGCTAAGACGGTGGATATTGGAGAAGAGGCTTCTTGATCAATGGAAGAAGTTCCTATGGATGAGCTCGAGGTAAATATTTCGGAATCCCGCTTGATTTCGGATAGCATGATCCAAGAGGTCAACATGCTGGATAGCCACCAGATTGGTATCCATGGGTTCTTCGATGGGATTGAAGTTGCTGCTTCCGAGGATGTCACTGAATTCGATGATTTACCAGTTCCGAAGAAAATACCATCACCGGGCGCTACCGGATCTTCATCGAGCTCGATACTGGTGGACCAATTCCCGGCTTCGAGTGCTAACCCAAGCCGCAAATGACACCTACTGCTCACTGTCCCAGATGATGCTCGAGTCTTCTCTCCTCCTATTGGGAGTGCCAGCTATTTGAGAGGTTTGGCGACCGAGGAAGACCAAGCCATGATGAATGCTCTGGGGGCCGCTTTCCTATTCAATGAGGGTGAACACGCTCTAAATCGGGTAATCTTCGAGAGTCCCTTCCTTATTTCTTTCATACATAGAATTGTTTATTATTCTTAACATTTTCTTCCTTACTTGCAGGCTTTGGTGTTGCACCATGAAGCCTTCCTCAGAGATCGAGAGGAGCACAAGGCCGAGGTTTGGGACCTTACCGTGGAAAGAGACACTTATAGGCTCCTTAGTGAGAAGCTTCTGGCCGATTTGGTTGCGGCTCAGACGAGCACACTGATATGGCCGAGCACGCATTTTGAATACTTCATGATAGTGAAGATGAGTTAGAGATAAAAACTAATGATCCGATTCTATAGATCCGACAGAGGCTTGAGTAGATTGGACAGCTCGACAAGCAGGTGGACGAGATTCAGGATGAGGCTGAAGCATTCAAAAAAAAACATGGATATCCTGACCTCAAAGAAGGAGACCGTTCAAGCACAATTGGATTCGACTGAGACTCAGCTTTGCGAAAGAGAAAAAATCATTGTAGGGTGAGAAGATCAAGGAGCTTCAATCTCAGCTAGATTCGGCCGCCAACAAGCTCGAGGCAGCTAAATTTGAGGTAGCCGCGGCCGATATTAAAGCCGATAAAAGGGTGGCCCTATTCAAAGTCAACGTTGAGGACATCCAGACCAAGGCTAGGAGAATGATAGATCATGAAAAATGGAAATCTTAAAGGGAAAACCTAGAGGACGCTCAAGCCTAGGATTTTGACATCACGGACGAGGTCGAGAATGCCCAAGCAGAAAAAGTTCGGGCTCGGAAAATGGCCTTCCCTAAGGATGACTCTAATAGCCTAAGTGAATTTGAAAATGAAGAAGACCCCGAGAACGGAGATGTCGCCGCTGATGGAGACCAATTCTCATAGGACTTAGAATTTGTTTTTTTGTTTTGTTCTTCTTTTGCACTTTTTCTGAGGCTGTTTTGGGCTGTTGTAATTTTTTTTGCACTAGGCCAATTTGGAACTTGTAAAGAAAATCATTATATATATATATATATATATATATATATGAAAAACTTAAGAGCCTAAGTTACTTGTAATCACAAAAGTTAAAATGCCTTAACATGAGAGGATAAGGTCGTGTTCGAGGGTCCAAAAAACCCTTGCATTTATTAGAGTTTTTGGGGTTAGATATTATCGAATCTTTTCTCGAAGATGTCTTTAATTTGTGACTTTGCCGAGGGTAGCCTTTTTGAACAAGTTATGAAATTTCTTTTTCTTTTTCGAAGGCCTATTTCGTTACGGATTTCGAAGATCTCTGAGCCATGTTACATTGGATGTAGCCTTTTAGTTCGGGATCTGTCCATTGGACTCGTTTTCTCATTTTGTTAGGTCTTGACCGAGATAATAGTCCCCGAGTGGGGTGGCTGTAGCCTTTAGAAGTCAGGGAGTTGCCCATTAGGTCTTTTATCCCCGAGGCCCGATAAGTTGGGCTGTTTGAACTGAATGGTAGTCCCCGAGTGAGGGAGCAATCATTCGTGTTTTGGTTAAGTATTTCCGTTAGGCTCGTTGTAGTATGAAGCTCTTTAAGAGATACAAAGAGGAAATTTTTTTATACATCAGATGTTTACAAGGAAATTACTTCTCTTTATTCTTGATCAAAATATTCATCCATGCGTACATGTTCAAGTTAGGGCTCGAACAATCTATGTTGGCACGGTCGGTTCTGACCGTTTGGCCCATACAATAAATCCTATCCATCGAGACCTTCCTTTTATGAAGTAGTTTCCTCGCTAGTATTGATATTCGAAGATAATGTATATCCGAGGGTAGCCCCCCAGTATTCGAGGTTGATTGTGGAAGAACCTCGGATTTTGTTGAATTGATATTCGATGGTAATTTGTAATTGGGCTTGATTCTAAGTTAGCATGATTCATCGGTCTTAGTGAAAAAGAGTGCAACACGTGCTTTTAGACCTAAAGACTTCATTCCGTTCACTGAAAAATCATTGGATTCTTGTTGAACACCAACACGTGTTAGTCTAAAACAAAAATGAAAATAGAAACGGGACGTAGCTTAGCAGTAGTATCGTGTTAGGTGTGATATGTTCCAATTGCTCGGCAGTTCTTCCCCATTCATCGTTCTGAGCTTGTAGGACCATTTTTCTGGTGACCTCAAGAATTTGTTACGATCCTTCCCAGTTTGGGCCCAATATTCCTTTGTTATTTCATGTGTTTAGGGTGACTTTCCTTAGCACCAAGTCCCCGATGCAAAAATATCGAAGATTGGCTCTTCGATTGTATTATCTCTCAATCCATTTTTTTAGCGGCCAATCTAACGAGGGAAGCTTCACGTCTTTCATTCATTAATTCTTGGCTCATATTCATGGCCTCGTTATTTTACGCTGTTGTTGCATATCAAAACCTAATACTAGGTTCTCCGACCTCAACCGGTATTAGAGCTTCGGCTCCATAAACTAATAAGAACGGGGTAGCTCCGGTATTAGACTTCGACATTGTGTGGTATCCCCAAAGAACCTCGGGTAGGATTTCCTTCCATTTTCTTATGGAGTCGGTTAGTCTCTTCTTAAGATTTTGGATGATAGTTTTGTTGGACGATTCGGCTTGTCCGTTCCCGCTGGGATGATAAGGTGTTGAGAGGATTGTTTTGATCTTGTGATCCTCGAGAATTTATTCACCCTGCTGTCGATGAACTACTTTCCATTATCACACAATATCGGAGGGCATCCCGAATCGGCATATGATGTGGTCCCAAATAAAGTCTATGACTTCCTTTTCCCTGACTTTCTCGAAAGAGTGTGCTTCACCCCACTTATAAAAATAATCAATCATAAATAAAATAAACTAAGCTTTACCTGGGGTCCATGGAAGAGGGACAACGATGTCCATTCCCCACTACATGAACGGCCATAGGGACAAGACCGAGTGGAGAAGTTCCCCGGTTTGATGAATCATTGGTGCATGCCTTTGACACTTGTCGCATTTTTGAACAAACCCTTTTGCATCTTTCTCCATGTCGATCCAGTAGTATCTGGCTTTGATCACTTTGTGGACCAATGATTCGGCACCAGAATGATTTTCGCAAGTGCCCTCGTGGACTTCCCTTTGAACGTATTCGGTATCTCCTGGTCCTAAACATATTGCTAATGGACCATCGAACATCCTTCTGAAAAAATTTTCATCTTCAGACAAGGTGAATCGTGCTGCCTTTGTGCGTAGGGCTCTCGATTCTTTTGGATCTTATGGGAGCTTCCCGTTCCTCAAATACCCTACGTATTTGTTTCACCAATCCCAGGTCAAACTTGTGGAATTTATCTCGGCCTGACCTTCTTTGACAATCGATCTCATAAGTTGTGGACAACCCCCGAATTGATTTCGTTGTCTTCGACCGACGACCCTAGGTTTGTGAGGGCTCAGCCTTACTATTCTGATCTCGAGGTACATGTTGCAAAGTCCATTCCTTGAATCGATGTAGAGCTACTTGTATCTTATCTAGGTATCTCTGCATCCGGTCTTCTCGAACTTCAAAGGTTTCGTTAACCTGGTTCCTCACGAGGAGGGAGTCACATTTGGCCTCCATCACCTCCGCTCCCAAGCCTTTGGCTAATTCGAGACCTGCAACCATGGCCTAATATTCGGCATCATTGTTAGTCAATTTTACAGTTCTTATTGATTGTCTAACTACGTTTCCTGTGTGTGGTTTCAGCATGATGCCGAGTCTGGAACCCTTTGCCTTCGAAGCGCCGTCCGTAAAGAGGGTCCAGATTCCCGAAGATGTACCCGAGTTTACTAAAAGTTCTCTTTCAACCTCAGGTATTAGGGCTTGCATGAAGTCATCCACAAAGTCTTCCGAGATTTGAGATCTGATGGCTGTTCGGGGTCGATATTGAATATTGTACTCGCTTTTTCTACAACCCAGTTGGCCAATTGTCCCAAAAGTTCAGGTTTGATCAGTATATTTCAAAGTGGATAAGTTGTTACAACACATATATCATGACTTTTAAAGTATGGTTTTAGTTTCCTAGAGGCGCTTATCAAAGCGAGCACCAATTTTTCTAGATGGGCATATCTAGTTTCACCCTAACCTAAGGTCCGACTAACATAATAGATAGGGAATTGCGTACCTTATTCTTCTCGGACCAAGACTCCACTTAGCGCTATCTCTGATAATGCTAAATACAAGTAAAGTTGCTCATCCACCATTGACGTGTGAAGTAGTGGCGGGCTTGATAAGTATCATTTTAGATCCTCCAAGGCCTGTCGGCATTCCAGGGTTCACGTGAAGTTATCTTCTTCTTCAGTAACGAGAAGAATCAGTCACTCTTATTTGAGGATATCGAGATAAATCTCCCACGGCGACTATGCACCCTATTAACTTTTGCATGGCCTTTACGTTATCTACTACCGTGATGTCCTCGATAGCCTTGATTTTATCGGGGTTGATCTCGATTCCTCGATTGGATACCATGAATCCGATAAACATTCCAAAGACGACCCCGAACACACATTTTCCTGGGTTGAGCTTCATGTTGTATTTCTTCAGTATACCAAAAAATTTCCTGCAAATACTTCAAATGGTCCTCTGCTAGCAGGGACTTAAATAGCATGTCATCAATATAAACCTCTATTGATTTTCCTATTGGTTCTTTGAACATCCGATTTACTAGGCGTTGGTAAGTTGCACCAGTATTTTTTAGTCCGATTGGCATTACATTATAGCAGCAGGTGTCGTACTTAGTGATAAACAAGGTAGTTTCCTGATCTTCTAGATTCATCTGTATTTGGTTGTACCCGAAATAGGCATCGAGAAAACTGAAGATCTCGTGGCCGGCCGTGGCATCGATCATGGGATGTATTAGGCAAATGAAAAACATATTTGTGGCATGCTTTATTTAGATCTTTGTGACCTACGCACATTCTAAGTTTGTTTACCTTATTAGGGACTACCACTACGTTTGCTAACCATTTGGGATACTTTACTTCCCGAATGGATCCTACTTTAAGAATTTTGGTTACCTCGTCTTTGATGAAAGCATGTTTGACCTCGGACTGGGTCTTCTTTTTTGCTTCATCAGATGGAACTTCGGATCTAGGGTTAGTTTAAGAGCGGTGATTTCCGGTGGGATCCATGTCATGACGAGATGGGATCAAGCAAAGAAATCCATGTTAGTTTTAAGGAATTGAATAATTTTTCCCCTGAGCTCGGGAGCTAGCCTCGTGCCAGTATGATTTTTCCCAGCTCTTCGATTGTTGACTTGGTGGTGTTCAAATCATCGGGGACTATGAAGGATAGAGGAACCCCATAATCATCATCCTCGTCAGTCTCCTTCTTCTCGGATTGGGTCGAGGCCAGTGTCTGTGGTTGCTATTTGGCCTCTATTTTTCCCTTTGAATCTGACCATTTTGTTGATGAGAGTGTCGATGTTGGTATCACTTTGTCGACTGCAAATATTTCCTTGGTGGCGGGTTGCTCCTCGTAGACCATTTTAACTCCCTCTAGTGTCAAGAAATTCAGAACATGGTAAAGGGTCGAGGTTACTGCCCTCATGTTGTGGATCCATGGCCTTCCGAACAGGGTGTTATACCTTATATCACCCTTGATCACATTGAACTTTGTATCTTGGATGGTCCCTGCCACGTTCACTGGCAAAGTTATTTCGCGTTTGGTGGTTTCGCATGCCATGTTGAAGTCGTTGAGTACTCGGGCCGCGGGCACAACTTTATTCTATAGGCCGAGCTGTTCTACGACCCTCGATCAAATTATGTTGGCCAAGCTACCTGGAACAATTAAAAAACGTTTAACTTGAGTCTTATTCATGAGTACATATATATAACCAGTGCATCGTTATGGGGTTGCAAGATCCCCTTTGCATCCTCGTCATTGGAAGACAGGATTCCTTCTCGTACAAAATCCCGAGTTCTCTTCTCCCTTGTGATCGACACCTTGGTGCGTTTAAATACTGGGCCTTGAGGAATATTGACCCCTCCAACAGTCATGTGGATCATGTGTTGTGGCTCTTCGTGCTTGTTCTGTCCGTATGAATTTCTATTTCTGAAATGGTTCTTAGCCCGATCGCTTAAGAATTCCTGAAGGTTCCCCTCGTTGAACAACCGGGCTACTTCCTCCGTTAGCTGTCTGAAATCTTCTGTTCTATGGCCATGAGTGCCATGATACTTGTACATTTGATTGGGATTTCTCTGGGCTGGATTGGTCTACAGAGGTTGATACCATCTAGTATCTTTGATGCGTCCGATAGCTTATACGATAGTTGATGCATCAATGTTGAATTTATATTCTGAAAGCCGTGGTCCTTCTTTGGGCTCAATATTCCTATCAAACCATTCTTGGTCATGATCCCTAGAGAGCTCTGATCTCGATCGTTTCTCCTTTCAACTCGAATGGGGTTGCGTCCAGGTCCATTGTTTCTCCAATCTCCATTATATGGTTGGTAACGATCCCTGTTTGATCGTGGTTCCCGGTCAATGTCCCTTTTGACTCTATTGACGGGCCTACTAGGATAAACGGACCCAGAATGAGTCACCAGCTGGTCGTCTTAGACCCTAATCTTTGACTGATACGGATTATGCACATCGGCTCAGGTGACACCTAGATATTCAATCAACTTCTGCTTTAACCGTTGTGAAGCCACCGAGCTTCGTACGTTTAATCCTTGAGTGAAGGTATGAACGGACCAATCATCGGCAACCGGTGGTATATCCATACATTCCATTTGGAACCGAGACATAAACTCTCTGAGCATCTCATTATCTTTCTTCTTTATCTTGAAGAGGTCCGACTTCCTAGCCTCGACCTTTATAGCTACGGTGTGTGCTTTAATGAAGGAATCTGCAAGCATGGCAAAAGAATCAAAGAGTTGGGTGGAAAATTATGGTACCATATCATCGCACCCCTGAATTTCTTCAACAATATGGACTCGATCTCATGGTCCTCCAGATCATTCCCCTTAATCGCACATGTGTAAGAAATTACATGCTTGATGGGGTCGGTCGTTCCATTGTACTTGGGAATTTCTGGCATGTAGAACTTCTTGGGAATTGGTTTGGAGCCGCGCTTGGGAAGAAGGGATTTTGCACAAACTTCTTTGAATCCAAACCCTTCAAAAACGGTGGTGCCCCTTTTGATCAACTCTGGACTTATAGGTTTCCACCTTCTTTTCATTTGTTTCAATCTTCTTCTCCCCCGATTCCACACGCTTTGTCAGTTCCTCGAGCATTTTCATGATAGCGGGGTCGGTCCCTGATTCATTTCCGTTTGATCTTCTTGGCACCGATTTGGTCCTATGAACAAATTCCTGCGATGGATCGGGCTCGACCCTGCTTGGTGCATGGTTCTGGTTTTGGAGTTTCGCTATTGCAACTCTTTGAGCCTGCAACATTTTGAAAATCACTTGAAGGCTGATCCCGCCTTCTTCGCAGCCCTGTGCGTTCTGAGCGGCTGATCGAGCGTCTTTGCGGACGCTATTCTAGGGGTCGACATCGAGATTTCATTAATGGAAACATGGGAACTAACGTCGATTGGGTCTACAACCGGGACTCCATCGAGGTCTACTGGAGGTACCTCGTTCCTTGGGGCCGCTATGTTGTAGTTCTCACCGTTGAAACCAAGGCCATTGTCTATGTGTGTGTGTGCTGCTTGAGAGTTCGACATGCTAATCCTGGAATCAAAGATACTCTCAAGAACAAGTATAAAAAAGTGTGTGTTAAGAAAGTTATTACTAGGAAATCACTATTATCCTTAGCCCCACGGTGGGCGCCAAACTGTTTACCCTAAAAACGGATAACAATTGAATTTATATGTGGTTTTAAGGACACGTGATTTCACTTGGCAAAAACTAAGAAAATAGATAAATTGATATTGAAATTGACTGTAAAGAAAAATAAAGTAAATCAAATGAGACGTGCAACTTTGGTCCTCGAGATAAGTTACCCTCGAACCAAATGAGATATGAACGGAGTATTGAGAGCTTAAAGAAAAGAGTAGTATATTGCTTTGTATTGCGTGAATCTAATGCCTTTACAAATGATTAGACCTCCTTTATATAGTAGGGGAGTCTTACTTATGGTACAACTCTAAATATAATAAGAAATCCCATTGATTGGCTAATTGGTCGGCCTCATTTTGATAACTCCGAGATTTTCGCCGTGACCCTTTCTCGATTACGGATATTTCGGCTTACCGTTACTTGACTAGGTAAACTTCCATCAGTCTCGCTTGATCTCGGTTCTGCTTGGCTTCGATCTTGGCTGATCTCGTCCTCGGTCGGTCTCTGAATTAAGAGTTCAGTAATCTAACTTCGTACTGAAGCTTGATATAACATGAAGCCGAACTGTGGCATATCATGATCCAACCTCGACTAGTCATAAGAAGAGCATGCCCGTTCTGACTGTATACAACATAGTAAAATTAATCAAATGAAATGAGTTACAGGAAATTGTTGTTAAAAAAAATAAATAAAGGACCAAAATTTCTACTTCCTCTGTTTCAATTTGTGTGAACATGTTTGTCTGGGCTCGGAATTTAAGAAAAAATGAAGTCTTTTGGAATTTGTGGTCCTAAACTATTTAAAAAGGTGCCCAGAGTATTTGTGTGGTTATAAAAGCTTCTCAATAAGGGTAAAATTTGATGTTTAAGCTAAATTGTTTCCAAATTTAAAAATGAACCATTTTTTTTAAACGGATCAAAAAAGAAATAGGTTTACGTAAACTTGAACGAAGGGAGTATGTTATGATGGAAAATTCACCTCGGGAATCTTACGGCCCCACTCTCTTCCTCCTATTCCAGGCTACTTATGGGCCTAGTGATACCCCAAAATTTTTAAAAATAAAAGATAAACGAAAACATTGCTGTCTCAGGAAATCATGTAGGTGAATAGTCATAATTGCCCTCATGAAGATCTCAACTTACACAGCACAGAAAGGGACAGTAAACCATATGAGGCCAATTGAACAAAGAATATGAACCACCGGATTTAGATTATTCCAGGTAAACCGAAGGAAGTAAAGGCAGAGGAGCCAGATATTAGATCGTGGTTGCCACATGTCAATTCAAGCAGCCAATCACAGATTCGCCCTTTATCCATCAAGATAAGCCTCTTCTTCTTCATACAATATCAGCTTCTTCATACACACCACCAAATTATTCATTGCATTCAAGGAAAAATCAACAAACATGGCTTCCGCCTGTGCTTCATCAGCCATTGCAGCAGTTGCATTCTCTCATCCAAGGTAAGCCTAGTTTAAACTGTTAGTGATCAGATATGTTCAATATAAAGACTTTTTTGAAGTGCATTAACAATTCTTTGTTTGAATCATGAATCTGCAGTTCCCAGAAAAATGGATCAATTGTAGGAGCAACAAAGGCTTATTTCCTTGGAGGGAAAAGATTGAGAGTAAGCAAATACGTCGCATCAGCTGGATCAAGATCGGTTGCTGTCTCTGCTGTAGCTGCTGACCCTGATAGACCCCTCTGGTTCCCTGGAAGTACCCCTCCTCCATGGCTCGATGGCAGGTCAGTCATAATCAAATATGACTCCACTTCCATT
>ML308698.1:108033-126521 GCA_005239505.1 Nicotiana paniculata | reverse complement strand
GGGGCAATTGGGGTGGGGGTGGGGAGGGTGCAGAAAAACGAAAAAATTAAAATTTGAATTTTTTTTCAGGAGAGAGGGTGAGGTTAGGTGGGTGAGTGTGGGGTAGGTTGGTGAATGTGGGCAAAGTTGAAAAGGAATTTTGGAAAATGATTTTCCTTCTCTTGATAAAGAAAATATTTTTCTTCAATTTAGAGTAAAATAATTTCATAAAGAAAATATTTTCTAAAATATTTAAGCCAACTAAATATTAAAAAATTTAAAAATACTTTTCGAAAAATATTTTACTTTATATCAAACAGATCTATTATGTTAGAATTTTTCGTAACAAAATAATAACTATTTATCAATAATTTTGCAAATAGTGATTATTCTAAATTATCCGTCCGAGAACTCCCAGGCTATGTTATTTTCACAAACCCCAACACCCAAAAGTTGTTCAAGAAGACGACGCGCACGTCACATCGCGCTCACGTTAGAAAAAACTTAGACCAAACGTAAAGAAAAGTCAATCGGCGCACGTTAGCTAGTACCATCTTCCCTTCTTCACCAAATTGGAAATCGCAGACGATCAGAAGGAGAAAAATAATAAAACTCGCACTCACCGTCACCGATCACTTGCTTCTGATCGTCTCCGACCAATTCTCCGTCCATATCTTATCTATTGCGATTTGATCAAAGAATTTGTATTTAAAAAAGCGCACAAAAATGTGGGTGTTTTATTTGATCTCGTTGCCATTAACCCTAGGCATGGTGATTTTGACATTAAAGTACTTTTCTGGTCCAGACGTGCCCCGTTACGTGTTCTTCACTGTTGGTTATACCTGGTTTTGCTCTATCTCCATCATTATCCTTGTGCCTGCTGATATTTGGGCGGTAAATTTTTATCATCCTTCTTATATTACAGTCATTTTAGTTTTAAATTGATTTTGACCTGAAATATTGAAGTAAAGCTAAAGTCTCATGCGAGTTGTCTTGAAAGACAAGAATAACTCGAAAGTCATGGATTTATGTAGATCAATATTCGTTGGGATTAAAGCCTAGTTATTGTTGAAGCACTTTAGAGCACCCCTAATTTTGTCTAAAAGAGAAATTTTGAGTATTGGAGAAGTAGGTCCACCAAGGTTGGCACCCACCGTGTGGCTTAGTGGTCAATTAAGTGGGAGGAGAATCGTGAGGCCTCAACTTCAAATTCCAACCGAGGCAAAAAACGTTAGGTGATTTCTTTCTATCTGCGTAGATTTTAGTAGGTGAACTAGCAGGTACCCGGTGGAATAGTTAAGGTGTGCGCAAGCTGGCCGGAAACCATAGTAATAAAAAATAGGTCCACCGGGCGTTGTTTGGGCTTGGGGTGTGGTGGGGTGGTTGTGTGGGGATATGGTAGCCCTTTCACCTCCCTGAGGTAGTTCCACTGGGGTGTTTATGAGGAATTTTCTGTCTCAGCAAATGCTCTGCATGATGGCAGTTTTGAATCTAATCTTTGGTCAGTATTGAAATGAATAACCTTGTTTGGTTATGATTCATTTTCAAAGACATTTTTTTTAATATTTATGTATGTTGTGCATGTTGATGGCGCCAGACAAGTTTGTTCATGAAATTATTGCATGGGATTCTCGTTGTCTGGTGTCTTGCATTAGCTGAATTTTGAAAGAACATATTTGGCCAGTCTTCTAATCTAGTGAATGGATTTTCTCTCTGTATCTAACTAATGTCAGGAATTTTACAAAGTTTAGTGAAATTAAGATTGGTAAACTGTGTTGTCTTTGGTGTAAATGCTCATACAAAAGCTTATGATGTTTATTTCATATTGATATTTATTGTCTTCTTGTTCAGACAATAGTTGGACATAATAATGGAGGCATATCATTCTTTTGGAGCTGGTCATATTGGAGTACATTCCTACTTACATGGTATGATGGACTTCCATTTATATCTGTTTGCTTCCGGATGCATATCTGCTGAAGATGGAAAATGCTTAAACTTTTTCTGCTCATGTCATATCTGTTTCTGGATGCTCTTTGTTTCAGTCTGCTTCAACAGTTAATTATCTCCATTACCAGTTATTGCAGCATGACCCACCCTGGGAGATATTGACTGATTGATACAACCAATCATAATCCGCCCAAAAAATGTGAATTTGGTGTCTTGTCTAAAATGAAATTGAATTATGTTGATGCTAGATCGCCTCACTTAGAACTTTTGCTTGTTGTTTGTAACAAAGTGCTTTGTGTAGATATTTGTGTCATAGATAGGCAACATTCTATTTTGCTATTAGTTGGCTGGTATTATATTTTCCAGTTTTCTCTTGGGAGCTATCTCCATTTTCACATTTCTATGACGTGTGTTTCCTAACACACATTATTTATATTTGTTGAATAGGCTCGTGGTTCCCCTCATTCAGGGTTTTGAAGATGCTGGAGACTTTACACTTGTAGAGCGATTGAAGACTAGCATACATGCCAACTTGGTCTTCTATGCCATCCTGGGGGTCGTCGGTCTTCTTGGACTTATTCTCCTCATTACCATGCGGAAACGTTGGTGCGTTCTTTTGGCTCTAAGCATTTTTAATAGTTTTTAAATCTAAAATGTGGGTTCCTTTGCTACTGTATATGGAAGGATACACAGGCTGTTTATCTCATTCCTAATTTACTCTCCCCTTGTCAGTCAAATAGATCCCAAATTGTATATAGTGTGTCGCTTATGTTTTTGAAGGATTAGAAAGTGAATTTTGTCAGCTAGTTGAAGAAGCAACTCAACCGTTGTATCTTCTGTTTTTACGATTATTTTAGTAAATAATCTTGTGTCCATTTTTGTCAATCATAGGGATGGTAATGCACTGGGTTTTGCTATGGCATGCTCAAATACTTTTGGACTTGTGACTGGTGCTTTCCTTCTTGGTTTTGGTATGAGCGAAATTCCAAAGAGCATGTGGAAAAATGCAGATTGGACTACTCGTCAGAAGGTGCTTTCTCATAAAATTGCCAAAATGGCTGTGAAGCTTGATGATGCCCATCAAGAATTATCAAATGCTATTGTGGTAAGTCTTGCTTGTGATTCTGCTATGTGTTCAAAATATGCTCTCTGCCTTGTTCTGTGGGTTTTGGCTCATTTCTGTACTCAGGTTACAGCTTGCATTTGAAATTTTATTGAGATATTATGTTATTGAATAATGTTGGTAGAGAGGCCAAGAAATTGCAAATTGTATTGTCAATGCAGTGTTTTGGATAGCGTGCGGCGACAAATAGCGACGAGGACCCGCTTCACTGAGGCGAGAGGCGCGCAGCGAAGCGCTCGCTTTTTTTTATGTGAAGCGACAATTTATACAAAAATATAAAATGTTATATACATATAACTAAAAAGTAAAAACTCAATAACAATAATATATTAATAAATATCATTCAAAAATTAAAGACTCAATAGATAGTCATAGACTCATAGTAGTAGATTCGTAAACTAAAATCTAATAGTCTAAAACAAGCAACATCTATTTTCAAATTCTACAACTTCATGAATGTTAGCATTATATTGGCAAAGCAACCTCTCTATTTTGCGAAAACAGGGCCTCGAAACAGCCTCTGTTATTTTGCCAAACAGAGCCAAATAAAAATGAAGAGAAGAAGAAGAAAGACCTCTGTATTTTGCTCAAAAAATTCAGCACAAAAACAGACCTCTGTTTATGTTCTTTTCGACAAAAAACAAAGGAAAAAAAATAGAAAGAAGAAGGAGAAAGAAGAAAGAAGAAAGAAGAAAGAAAAAAGAAGAAGAAGAAAGACCTCTGTAGTTTGCTCAAAAAATTCAGCACAAAAACAGAACTCACCTCTGTTTCTGTTCTTTTCGACAAAAAACAGAGGAAAAAAAATAGAAAGAAGAAGAGGAGAAAGAAGAAAGAAGAAAGAAGAAAGAAGAAAGAAGAAGAAGCATACCTGGTCTTTCAATGGCTGGTCGAAACTTGAAGAAGACTATGGCAGAAGAAGACGATGGCTGGTCGAAACTTGTTCGCAGTTGAAGAAGCTCTGTGTCAAATGTCAATCTCAAGCCCTAATCGCGACTTAAGTGCCTTTTTTCTTTTCTTTTTTAAAATAGCGATGCTACGCTCGCTTCTCGCCACATTGTCGCCTCTCGCTACACAAGCAGAGGCGACCGCTATTTTGAATCGCAACGCAACAGGCCCTCTGTAGCGACACACGCTTGTAGCGAGCGCTATTTATTACACTGTGTCAATGATTTTTGTTTGTTCCTCTTATTTGTGCCCAGTAAGTTACTTTTGCTCGTTGGTTATTTGATACTCAGGAAATAAGTTACATCACTTTTACTGGTTCTCTTCTCGTGCTCTTATAAACTACTGTTGGGCATGGTGAACTTAATCAGGTTGCTCAGGCAACATCGAAGCAGATGTCCAAGCGTGATCCTTTGAGGCCTTATATGGACGTTATTGATAAGATGTTAGTTCAAATGGTATGGCTCTTTTTCTGTACCTACTGACTTATACTCTTTCTCCTCCTTTTTGTTTTCTAAATACATGCATGATATTTTATTTCATTTACAGTTCAGGGAGGATTCATCTTTCAAACCGCAAGGGGGTCGATTGGGGGAAGATGACATGGATTATGATACAGATGAGAAATCAATGGCAAAACTTAGGCGTAATCTTCGTATAGCTCGGGAGGAGTACTATAGATACAAAAGGTGAAGTCAATGCTGCATGTCAAGTTGCTGCTTCCATACTTTACTGTGCCTTCTTGCTCTGCTTGCCCCTGTGAACCTATTCTTGTATGCTTGTTATTCATCCGGAAAAAAATCCTCATAAGTCAATTATATTATCCTGTAGTTCAAGAATAAGTGTCAGATCCAGGTCTCCTTATTCCTTGATGAGTCATAGTATGCCAATCTAGCAGGTCACATGGAAAGTAAGCACGGTACCCTTTCGATGATATCTACTAGCTCCTACAATATTGTAAGCTTTTGATTTTAACAAGCATCTGTTACCTCCGTAATAAAATCTGTTACTACACTTTCAACGGTTTTAGAATGTCAAAAAGCACGGGACCCTTTCGTTGATATCTGCTAGTTCCTACCGATATCTGAAGGTTGGATCTTAACAAGCGTCTGTTACCTCCGTAATAATCTGTTACTAGACTTTGACTGGTCTTCTCCTTCTTGTACTTTTTTGGAGTTCACAAAGCCTACCCGTTAGTTTAGATGTTTGTGGAAAGCTGTCCCTTTGTCCAGGCATTCACCTTTGGTACTGTTGCTTTGCAGATCTTTCCCTTTAATAACATCTTACACATCGTGGCCTAAAGATGGATTTTGTTCTTAGCTTCTGGATGCAGCTAGAATTAATCATTTGACACTTCTGACTAACCACTTTGTCCTGGTTATCTATATTCACTGGCTCTTATTTTGCTTTGTTATCCCGTATCCGTGTTTGAAAAACATTGATGATAAAAATTCTTAAATTCTAACAACTAATGCTAGAACTTTCTTTGTTATCTCCACATTTTTTTATCAGTTTGTTTCAGCAACATACCGGTGAAAGTCTCAATATCTTCTAGCTGTAGAAATTTAATGATTTCACCGGGGTCCAACTGATAACTTTACCTTCTAACATGCAGCGAGTATTTGACATGTGTAACGGAGGCTCTTGAACTGGAAGATACAATTAAGAATTATGAGCAGCGCAATGCAACTGGTTGGTATGTGTTATTATTCTACTTTTGTGTTCTGGTAGCTGTTCTATATTTGTCCACCAGTTTTGTTATAAGCACGTGCTTTTCCTCTAATCCCCAAAAGAAACCAGGAAAATGATTCAAGCAGGAGTCCCAACCTAAAGAACTTTATTGTATGTATAAAATACAAAGGAGAGCACCCAAGGGTGCGACCTAGTGGTCAATGAAGTGGGTTGAGAACAATAAGGTCCCAGGTTCAAATTCCAGCGGAGGCAAAAACACTAGGTGATTTCTTCCCATCGCCTTGGTGGACAGAGTTATCTGTTGGTGGGAGTTAGCAGTTATCCTGTGGAATTAGTCGAGGTGCGGACAAGCTGGTCCGGACACCATAGTTATAAAATATAAAACAAAGAAGATGCATTTAGAAACTATAGTATACAAATTTTTCTATAATGTTACGAAAAGTGATACAGAGAGATGTGAAGTGATAGGTCATTATTTTAATGGTAAGATGATGCATCTCGAAGAAATACTTCGGATAATGAGGTGCAAAGCAGCAGGGAGCGATCACTTTTTATAAATGAGATGGAAAAGAAAAAAAGAAAACAACAACATACCCAGTATAAGTATAATCTCACAAGTGAGATCCGGGGAGGATAATGTGTACGCAGACCTTACCCCAATTGGGCGAGGTAGAGAGGATGTTTACGATAGACCCTCGACTCAAGAAAATATGAAAAGAGAGAAGGGACGAAGACAAAAGAAAGAGGAAGAAGAAAAAAAGAATAGGGAGACAAAGGACGATAAGGAAAAGGAGAAAAATACAACAACAACAAAAACAACAAGTAAAAGAAAAAGTAGCATCATATAGTAACAAACTGGAAAATACGATGCACGGAGCGAACGAAACAATAGGCAAATACTGGAGATTAAAGAATACGAAAAAAACAAGAGCGCTACTAATCTATACTATATTAAAAGCACGAAGGCTCTTAGCAAAATGTTGTTCGTCTTTTTTACCCTTTAAAAATTGAGTTCACAGTGGACGAAATAGTCATTTTGTTATGTTCTTAATATTTACAAATAGTTATTTAATTAATCTCCTACTATTTAGGAATGTCCATTTAACTATTCTCCTAATATTTTTTAAACTAGGAAAGTTTGTTATTTCCCTAATATTTAGGAATAGTCATTTAATTAATTTCCTACTATCTAGGATAGTCATTTAATTATTCTCCTAATATTTATAAACTAGGAAAGTTTTTCATTCAACTCCATTTATATTTAGGAGAACAAAATTTCTTCTTTTAGGTTCGCGAGGAGGTTTTTTCAGTTAATACAATCCTGCCTATAAGTTTTAATTTTTCTTTAGTTGATATAGTTTTGACGTAGGAAGTTAGAAAAGTTTTGGTACTAACTTATTAGGATTAAATTTTTATAAAATATATTAGGTGAAAAATGAGCCGTTTGAACTTATTTGTGGATTAGGAATCTTTATTTTATCAATAAAGTTTTCTTTGTCTATTTGAATTAAATATAATTTTACCTTATATATATATTTTCTTTGTCTGTTTACTCATAATTTCAAAAGAACATTATGTTAAGTAGTGGGTTAATGCATAAAATCCTCCCCGACCTATGACCATATTACCAACTACACACATTTTCTTCTCGGGAGTCCTATTACCCTCCTGAACTATTTTAAAGGGTAATAAACACCACTAAGTGCTGATGTGGCATAGAGAGTGTGCGCACTCTCTTAGGGGCAAATGAAAGTTACAAAAATAAATTTAAAATTGATTAAAAGGTACAAGTGTCATCTTTTGATTGGACATTACATAATTAATTACATCTAATTAATTAGTCTTCTTCGTCTTCTCAACCTCTTCTCGCACGAACAAGGGGGACATCGTTTCAACGGCGAATTGCCGGAGCAAAAATCCAATACAATGCAAAATCAACCCAGAAATCAAAAGAAGATATGTGTAATAACAGAAACAGAGCTACGACTAGAGGGAGCAACGAGCATGATTCAATAAGAACCTACGAACAGTCAAAACGGTCAACAACAATGGAGTTTTGCCGGAGCAAGGGTCTTCGTCGGATTTTCGTTCTCCGGCCAGATCTGACAATATCAAACAAGTAGTATATAAAACCCATCAAAAACTCAGTTCACTGGAGAATAAAGATCTCGTCGTATATGACAAGTCGTGATAAAAACATAGATCGGGAGGGACATTTTAGCGTCTAACAAGTTCTGGCCATTGAAATGAAAAATGATTGAGAAATTATGAAAGAGAAAAAAAGAATGCTTTAAGAATTTTAATAGTGGAGCACAGACGAGGCTTTTGCCTTTTGGCCATATATGGTAATGAAGGTCTGCGCAAATAGGAAAATAAGGAAGAAGGAGAAAACAGTGAAACAAAGTTTTTAAGTAAGAAATACACATTTTAGGCGCGTGTATTTCACCACTTTGCACGCATCTGGTTGTAGCTTTTTAAGGGGTAAATAATTTTACTTTAAAATAGTTCAGGGGGGTAATAGGACCCCCGAAAAGAAAAGGTGTGTAATTGGTAATATGGTCATAGGTCGGGGAGGATTTTATGCATTATCCCTTAAGTAGTAAAAACCTAGAGATTTTACCTAGCAAATTAAAATCTATTGTATTTAGTTTCTATGTATCCAATAATAAGACACCAAAAGACTATCGCAAGGCAACATTTCTTCATTTTCTAAGCACTTGTACTTTTATCTGTAATATTTCTACTTAGTTTATAAAGAATATTTCATTATGTTTAATCTTAAAGTTTTGTATGCAATGATATAGGATACACGCACAACGCGCGTACCATAGGACTAGTACTACTAGAAAAGAACGGGGAACGCTCGACTACCTACTAGCCTTCTACCCTAATTCGCGACCTCCACACCCTTCTATCTTGGGTCATGTCTTCAGTGAGTTAAAGTAGCGTCATGTCCTGCCTAATCGCCTCTCGCCAATATACTTCTTCGGCCTACCTCTACCTCTCCTTAGCCCCGCCATGGCCAGAATCTCACACCTCCTAACAGGAGCATCCGTACTCCTCCTTTGCACGTACCCGAATCATTTCAGCCTCTAACTCCCGCATCTTGTCCTCCACGGGGGCCACTCATACTTTGTCCCGAATAACTTTGTTCCTAATCTTATCTCTCCTGGTATACCACACATCCATCTCAGCATCCTCATTTTTTGTACTTTCATCCTCTGAACCTGGGAGTTTTTGACAAAAGAAAAAAAGAAAAAGATATAGCTATCTGAGGACTAAGAACTGCTTCTTTTCTGCAACTCTTGTTCTTCTCTGGTTTACGACTGCTCTTCTTTTTCTACTTCTGTTTATCTGCTTCTCTGGTTTTTCTCTCTTTCCTTTCACAATGAATTTTCTTCTTCTGGTTAATAAGTCGTCCTCTTCTGCTAGCTTTCAATTAAGGCAAAGTTTTAGTTGTTGTTGGTGTGCATATGCTATTCGTTTGCTACTTCTGCTTTGTTTTGCTTCTCTTCTCGCCCTGTCCCCTTTTTGTCCTTCAAATTCTTGATTTATAGGAAGATTGTTTGGAATAAAAAATGATGCAACCAAATCTAACTATTGATGCAATTGCTATAAAGCAATTAGATATTTAGTTGAATTATGATCTTATAAGTTTTTGTAAATTAGGTAAATTTGGGTGCTTTGTTAATTTCGAAGATGACTTCTTGCTTAAAGCTTCTGGGGTCTTTTTTGTTAGCTCACTTTTCATTTCTGAAAACACTTAATTTCAATTTTGACAGATAATATTGGCTTTTAGGATAGGTTTTAGAAAAAGCTTGTTTGGCAAGGGGAAATCTATTATCATGAAATGAAATTCTTTTGGCATTCTTCTAAGCTTTTATAAATTTCTTTCATGCTGTTAGGCGTTGATTTTTAAACTGAGCACTAGTTTTATGCTATTTCTGATTTATAAGTTATGGGGCATTAAATGAAATCCTTAGATTTTACTTTGTAATTTTTACTTTTTGTATTTTCTGCCTTCCTTCCTCTCTTTTCTTTTGCCTTTGCTGTGAGTCCTTGACTTTTTTGCACAAGTGTTTCAAAACTCCCAAGTTAATGAAGTAATTTCATCTAAATTTAGTCCCTTTGCTTTCGATGTTCACTATAGTGTTAAAATTTATGCAGGAAATTTGTTTCAACCTTGAGATCTGAAAGGGCTGGAACTTTGGGTTCTTTCTTAGACACAGCAGGTATTTTACAAGGGTGTTTTCTAGTTTATATATCTGCAATAGATGGATTCAAAGAAGGAGCATAATCATTAGTAGTAGTTTGCATCACCGCTGCATGAAATATAAGTGAAGTTCTGATGATGGCAGCATATTCTATAATTGAATTTTCTTTTCTGGTTGGGTTCTCCTTTATATCAAAAGAACCAGTGGAGGTGGAAAGGAGAAGACATCTGAGTCCCTTTGCTGGTTAGATTATAGATCTTGAAAAGAAACTTTAGTTATAGACTAAAAGGAGTTCAGAACTTCCAGCCTATTCGCCATAATCAAGAGGTTTACCTTAGGACTCCTTCGTTTGGTTCTAAATGAATCCAACAACACAGAAAGGGCAGATTTCCACTGTTGCATTGTTTTCTTTTATTTGCTTCAGGACTAGTGACACACGGTTCAAAACTTGGTAGATAATGGATCCTCCCCTCTACCCTTTTCCACTTAAATACTAGGCTATTGTTTACGGCATTTTTCTAAGCTGTGATGTATGGTTAAGCCACACATTTCGTGCTGTGCTTTTGCACTAAACCTAAGCCCTGACGGCAGGAATGTTGCATTGTTAATCAAGATAAGTACCTTGAGCTCTTACCAAGAACTGGTCTCACAGAGTTGGCAGAATGCATTATTCCAAGCAGAGTAAATTAGTCACATGTATGCTACAAAAGTACTAGTAACTGGTACCTGTGTGCTTCGCCAGGTTAACTGACTGTGCAATTATATTCCAGACAATAGAGCACTAATTAGTCAATAGGAATGATGGTTCATGCTTGTTTATTTGATTATTAGTGTCAAGGACAATACCAATATTGACATCCTTAGCTTTTGATACCTCTGTCCCACATGAATAGAAGGATGTGGACACATGTTTTGCAGAGAGTGTTGATTATAAACAACAACAACAACAACAACAACATCAACTACTACTACTACTACTACTACTACTACTACTACTACTACTACACCTCAATCCCAAGGTGTTGGTTATCCAACTAATAATTTGTTTGATGGCGTCTCTGTCGGTTGTTTATTCTCCGAGTCATAGCTGACTAATTAATATGTACTCAAGTATTTTATTTGTTTGAAGTATTAGTTTTGTCATATAATATCTGCTTGTATTTGGTTTCTCCACTTCTGAAATAAAGGTTGATTTTCTTTTCCAGAATTAATCTGGCGATGTGTCCTGCGGAAGCAATTAGAGAAAGTCTCAGCTGTGATTTTTGGTTGTATGTCAGCTGCTATTCTATTGGCAGAGGCAACTCTATTGCCCAGAGGAGTTGATTTGTCTCTATTTTCCATTCTTATAAAATCTGTGGGAGATCAAGAGGTTCTGGTTCAGGTACTTTCAGATGATTATGTTCTTATATGGAAGTTTTTCCCTTGACTGGAATGTTTTGAGTGTTTCTAGCATTTTTATTGGATAATTATGAGTCATGATTGCTTTTGCATTAGCTATACTTTTTTATCGTCATTTTGATGAGATTCTGCTCATTGTTAAAGGGGAGCAATTTAATCACTACAAACACGTACTGGGTGGTCTTTATCTTTTTAATAACAAAAAGAGCACCTACGATAGCTTTGTAGCATTTTGAATTAGTTGTACAATACCTGGACATAAGGATGCACAAGTGGGTGCATAAGAAACTTGTTTGCTCACCCTGGCTTGTTATCGTGTTACTTGAAGACCTTAGAACTACTTCACACATGAAGTTCAGACAGTTAATATATCTTAGTTGTGGCAATTCTTAGCCCTTATCTCTTTTTCAACCTGCCAAGACCATTTATCACCCACCCATTAAAGGAAAAACAAAGATGGCCCTATCCTTTTTGAAGCCGTAAAGAAATGTGCTCATAGGAGTTGTAATGGGGTGGAAATGGATTTACTAGTTTCCAAAAAGAAAAAAAGAAGAGAAATGTTGGAACTCATAAGTGAAAAGATATAGAAGTAGTCGATCCTTAAATGGTTGGAGGTAGGATGACTTCTTTTCGAAGAAAGAAATCAAATTGTTAGTTTTTTGTTGCTAATGTGGAAACTGAGTTATGATGTATCCTAGAAAATTTGGGATGGATTAGAGGGTTGAAGTGTAGAAAAAGTGAGAAGAATTATCAGTCTCACAAGTACTTTATGCAGATGATACTTTGATTTTGTGTGAAGCTTGACTGAGAGAGAGAAACTTTTACATCTCAGAGGAGTTTTATTAGCTTTTGAAACTATGTCAGGGTTGAGGATGTACTTGGCTTTAATGCAGAGCATTGCATTAGTGGTCTGGCAGACATAATGGGTTGTAGCGTGGAGCAGCTTCCTACTAGTTATCTAGGCCTACAGTTAGGAGCTAAAAAGAGATGTGGCAGGGAGTTCTAGATAGGTGAAGTAGAATACTGGTTTCATGAAAAAAAATGTACTTGTACTTTGGGGGAAGACTTGCACTAGTTAACAGTGTGTTGAATGGTATGCCTACTTATTTGATGTCACTGAGAAGAATGGCAACAACCGTGGAGAAAAAGCGGAGTACTATGAGAAGTGACTTCCTTTGGGAGGGTAATGCTGATAGAAGGAAGTTCCACTTGGTTAAATGGCAGGAGGTGATGAAAGGAAAAAAAGGAGGGGTGATGGGAACAAGGAACTAAAGGTTGCATTAATAAAAGCTTATTATTTAAGTGGCTTTGGAGATATAATGATGAAAGTAACAGTTTATGGAAACAACTGATAAATGTCAAATATGGCAGGAGGATTTTTAGACTTCCTTTGCAGTCTAATCCTCTTCAGAGGGGGGAGTATGGAGTACTATTAGTAGTTTATGGAGTGAATATGGTCAGTTTGTAAAGTTGAAGCTGGGGAGTGGAAATAAATCCAATTCTGGTCTGATGTATGGCTGGGGAGTTTAAGTCTGAAAAACAAAGTACCAATTTTATATAGATGCTCCACTTATCTGATGACCCTTGCCACCTCTTAACTCTTAAAGTTTGTATTCAACACTTAGATTTTGGAGTATTTGGTGTTGATCAGTTACGTGGAACCCAGAGGATTGGTTCAGTTTCAATGATATTTTCTGTAAGCTCTGCCCTACACAGTTTGTGACCCGTACAATGTGTGTCCCTAGGCCACTGGACAGTCAAACTAAAACTAATACATTCAAAGTATTATTACAAAGGATGACATGGTATTTGACCTCGCAATAAAGAGCTAAAACGTGGTTTGGGTTGAAAAGCTCTACAGACGGCTTGTATTACTGCCAGCAAAATGGCACCCCCTTTTTCCCCTTAAAATCATTTTTGATTTTGTTTCTTCAACTATTTCTCACATATTGATGGTCCTCTCTTTTAATTATATCCGGAACTATTAGTTTTGAGATAAGCTCTATGTCCTGCATTAAGATAGCTAAAATGGATGGGGTCTTAATTCTTCAGATTGTTAAGTGACTTTTGCCAATGTTCTATGCTTTTCTACCGATGCATGTCTTTTATGCATGTCGAATGTTGATCAATCTTCAGCTTTCAAGCCAATACTTCCTCATTTTGCAGGTGTTTGCCTTTCTGCCACTTATGTATATGTGTGTCTGCACTTACTATTCACTGTTTAAAGCTGGAATGTATATGTTCTACTCGTTGACACCGAGACAGACAAGTTCAGTGAGCTTGTTAATGATTTGCTCGTAAGTCTTATTTTTTCCTAATCATCTTATTGCAGTAAAAGCAAATTTGGTTTTCTGTATTAATTCAGAGTTTCCTCAATGTATCTGCCAGGATGATTGCTCGCTATGCACCTCCAATTTCGTACAATTTCCTTAACCTTATTAGTCTCGGCAAAAACAAGAAAACCATTTTTGAGCAGGTGCGCTTATGTTCAACCTCAGGTTTATTACCCATGAAAATTGATGAACACTAGTTTGCTGTCCGTATGTCTTTTAACAATATCAGTAGGCATGTATTCTTCACTTTTGTCATCCTTTATTTGGTCTAGAATAATATTCAATTTATCGATAATTTGATACTAAAAAAATATGCTTGGTTTCCTGTTTAGGTGAGTGATGCCTTGTTATGCTGGTTGTAACAATGTGAATATTGTATCAAACAAATCATCTCTAGTTTACCAAAATTGCATAGGCCTCCTTTGAGTTTCAAGAGGTTATCGTGCAAACCTCGTAAATCTTTTTTTTTTTTTTGAATGGATCACCCGTTAACCAATAATGCCAGAAAAAAAGCATAAAGGAGAAAGTTTAGTTGCGTTTAAATAATCGTTTGCTATATTACAACAACAACAACAACAACAAAAAACTGGGAATGAAATAGCATATTGGTTTGTTATATTGGTTTGGCTAATTTAGTTGGACCTACTTTTTCTCTCCCCGCCTCTCTCTTGTGAATTCGAGTATGAAATAGTATTATACCACTTCTTACATGCCAAAGGGAAATCTGTATCTTCAAACTGGGAATGATGCTTTTGTAATTCTAACTTCAACTAAGTGAAGATACTACAGTCTGGCAAGGTAAAAGGTCTTGTTCTTGCCATGAGACAAGGACGTTGGGGAGTGTTCTCTCCCATATGGTATTATTTTAACAAGTGCTATCTGTTTTGGGTTTGATTTCTCATCAAACAAATGGGTTTATTCTTTGACATTCTGGTGACATGTAAAAGCATCCCGCACTCATACAAGATCCGGGGAAGGGCCACATCCCAAGGGCCACAGCTCGAGCCCGTGACCTATACAGAGATAACTTTACTGTTACTCCAAGGGTCCCCTTCCCGGTGACACGTAATCTCCTTAAACAATTCATTCCCCTTTTATTTTATGTTTTGTTTATGATTGCAGCGAATGGGAACTATTGACAAGGCTGTTCCTTTCTTTGGTCAAGGATTCAACAAGATTTATCCACTTATTATGGTTATATATACATTGCTAGTTGCAAGCAATTTCTTTGACCGGGTGATCAGTTTCTTCGGAAACTGGAAGATATTTAGATTCCAGACGGAGACAGATGATATGGATGGTTTTGATCCATCAGGGTTACTGATCTTGCAGAAAGGTAAGCTGGTTACTGGAATATTTTGGTTCTTTGGGTTTTCAGTTGGAATGATAAGCTTGTGGTCCACAGGGCGGCTGGAAAAAAAAAAGGGCAGCCCTTTGTACTAAGCTCCTGCTATGCGCGGGGTCCAGGAAAGGCCGGACCACAAAGGTCTATTGTAAGCAGCTTTACCCTACATTTCTGCAAGAGGCTGTTTCCACGGCTCGAACCCGTGACCACTGGACCATTAAATTGCTTTTAATCATCTGTATCAGTATCGGTGTGTTGTCAATTATGATGCACGTCTTCTATCTTTGCAGAACGAAGCTGGCTTGAACAAGGACGCAAACTTGGTGAACATGTTTTGCCACTGGCAAGGAATTTCAACGGTGTGACAGTGGATCTGGAGTCTGAAGGCAATGCCATAGTATGTGATTTATCTTTAAACTACATTTCGATATCGAGTAGCTCAGAAATATGTATTCAGAAATTTCCAATAAGGAAAAGGAAGAAAGATGACATTTCCTTGCACGCATAAGTTGAATGGCAAATGCAGGTTTCAGAAAGAAATAGTGGCTATTTTCAACTTTCCTTCAAAAGTTTTATTAACTTCATCACTGACTTACTTTGGAAGAAATTTAGGGAAACCCTTTAATTGCTTTTTTCCATATATTTAAGCAGGAAAAGAAGGCAACAATAGTATCTTTGTACCACATCCTTTCTCTTTTCGTGTCAACCAGATGGTATCTCTTATGTCTTTGCTTGAGTTCACAAGTATATCCTTTAAGTATGCTAGTTTGTTCTGTTTTGAAGTGTTGAGACAAACCGGTGCATGTACTTCTCATGAGGAGAATTGCATGTAAATTTTAATTAAGGCATGTAAAGTTTATTTTAATCAACGATCTCTGTGCCCGTGTCCTGTCAAGTTATCTGGTCGTATCTCAGTAACTTGTCATGTTTCAGCCTAGTTACATTCACTTAAAATTTTCAGGATACAAGTGATTTTGAATCAAAGGCATCCACTGAATCAAGCAAGGACAACTTTAGAGGAAGCTCTTCAAAACCTTTGAGAGATGATGCCCGTAGGTATTCAGGGAGCAAGGAAGCAATTAGCAGCAAATATGCTGCGTTGAGGGAACAGGGCAAGCAAACATCTCATGTGAAGCCAATGGAGGATGTAGGCTCTACTAAGGTCTCTTTACTTGATTCTGCCCACTCTCGCTCTGGCAGCACAGCAGCAGCTCCATCAGGTTTGGCTGGAAGATGGGCATCTATGAAAGCAGGTTTCCAGAACTTCAAAACAAACATTGAAGCAAAAAGGTTAATTCCACTACGCCAAGTTGGTGAATTTATTCCTTTACGTCAAACTCAGGATACCAATGTCTCTCGTGCCTCCTCATCCGAATCTCTTGATGATATATTCAATAAATTAAAACGACCTGCAGCAGAGAGTGAAAATTACAGTGATGATGATGATGATGATGAGAGAATACCCAGGGGGTGATACTGTAAATTGTTTCCCATTTGATGGAATATACTTGTTGATATCTGTAGAAATCAGGAAGAAATGAGCCAACAAGATGTACAGGACGCTGAGAAACTATCAGCTGCTTATTCATTCTTTACAGCTGACTTTTGATGTAGTTGAAAGGGCCATGCGATAAGATAGGAGCCAAGAAACTGGTCAGGGAGTGATTCCAGGATCACCCAACGGCCCATGGCAGAACTGTAGGAGTGTAGGTCATAGGAAAGCTGAGATACAAATTCAATCCACATTGATGAAGAGAAATCCTGTAGGTCAGTGTATTCAGTTTGTATAAGTTGATTCTTGTATAATTCATGTACTGCTAAATTTCGAGGGTTTCTGTGTTTTAGGGGCGGGATGTTGATGACATAATCTGATGGTTATATAAAATTTTGATCTGTCACATTGGTTATTGACAGGAAAGGTTAGATATTAAATACACGGATACTTCCATAATCATGAAAATACCTGTATTGTTTTAGATATGCTAGTAAAAGGTTTAAATTGCAGTAACAGCTGGATGTGCTGTAAACTCTTTTTGAATTGAACATATCCCCATGAGAATGATATGATCAGTACATTGTTCTATAACTTGTAGACACTTGAATTTTATTGGATGAAGTTCATATAGGATTTGGGCTACATCCAAAATGCAAGACATATTGGCCTCAACTAATTATTGGTCTGTGGAGTTCGACTGATTCTTTAAAAACCAATTACATTGATTTAACTAGAAGTGTATGTTTTTAATCAAATAAAAATGTTTATCTTTGAGAATTAAGTTTTGCGGAAATACTTCAGTGCTTTTGAATAGCTTTCTGAGTATGTTATAAAATTGTTCTGCAATCAATTCACCTTTCCAACTTTTTAGTTTTTAAAATAAGTAATAACCAAGCTTTGTTTGCTATTGATATTTCCTGAAAAGCAGAGACGGGCCAGAATTTTAAGCTAGTGAGTGTGATAGAACTCGTTTGTCATGAACATGTACAAATTAGTAAAGTATAATTAATAATATTGGAGCGGGGATGATGAAGTAGAGGCTTGCCTCCGGTGTTCTTTGCAATAAGAATATACCGCCTAAATTTGAGGATAAATTTTACAAAGTGGTAGTATGGGCCAGTCAAGAGCTCTCATGAGCAGAAGATGAAAGTAGCAGAAATGAGAATGTTGGGATGGATGTGTGGGTGTACCAGGAGGGATAAGATTAGGAATGAAGTTATTCGGGACAAACTGGGAGTGGCCTCCGTTGAGGACAAGATGCGGGAGTCGAGGCTGAGATGATTCGAGCATGTTAAGAGGAGAAGCATTGACGCTCATTTTAGAATGTGTGAGAGGTTGACCATGGCAGGTTTGAGAAGAGGTCGAGGTAGGCCTAGGAAGTATTGGGGTGAAGTGATTAGGTAGGACATGACGTGACTTCAGATCACTGAGGGTATGATCCTAGATAGAACGGTGTGGAGGTCGAGGATTATGGTAGAAGGTTAGTAGGTAGTTGAGAGTTTTTCCCTTTCTTACCAGTAGTACTGTTGCACACATGTACTTTCCCATCTCTCAGATTTATACTACATCATGTTGTTTGGTTTGTTTCATTTACTGTATTCTTCTATTATTACTACTTTGGTGCTACTCACTCTGTTTCCTCCCCTTCTTTTAGTCCCTCTTTCTACCTTTTTCTTCTTTCTCTCCCTCTGCTTCTTATTCTTCTTCTCCCTACTTTTCTGAGCCGGAGATCTATTGAAAATAATCTTTCTAACTTCGCTAGGTAGGGGTAAGATCTGTGCATACACTATTCTTCCCAAACCCCAAGTATGGAAATATACTGGTTATGTTGTTGTAGTTAATAAAAATGTTTCAATCAAATATTTCAATTCGAACCTAAATCAGCATCTCAACTCATTATCTGAGGCTAGATTTGTACTATTGAAAGAGTAGGCTTCAGCCTTCATTGTTTGACAAAAGTGGCATACCTAACTACCTAAGCTAGGGGTCAAGTTCCCCTCCCCCCTCTCCACCCCCC
>ML308698.1:67652-107986 GCA_005239505.1 Nicotiana paniculata | reverse complement strand
AATAAAAAAGAAAAAGAAAGAAAGAAAAAAGAGAAAGAAAGAAAGAAAAAAGAGATCCAGTAGATATTGATGAAAGGATATATTTATACTCAACCTTAATGTTAGGGATTTTGGGTAATTAAGATTAGAGATATGAATGGGTCATTGCACCATTGCCAAAGTTGAGCCAGCAGAGACACTGAAGGCGATCTTCCAATTTTGGTGGAAAAAGGATATGCGGCCTTTGGTGGCAAAATTGTAAAGGGTGGAGTTAGGATTTGAGTTTTTATCACATAAATGAAATTCAGGAAAGGGCCAAAATAAAATAAAAATGAGAGAATGAAAGGGTAAAAAAACAGGGGTCTAAATGCAAAATGTTTAAATTGACTTTGATGTAATTAAATATGGTCAATGCGATAGAAAATTGGTAAAATGGCTGACCATTTTTTTTTTTTTGGCTTCTAATCTAAATTGAATAATTAAAAGACCACACTGATTCCGGTCTTAATTTAGTCCCCGTCAATCAAGAGGGCATGCCCTATCAAAATAAGTCTATTTTCAATTTCTCCTCGTTAGAAAAAGTCATTCTAAAAGGAAACGTTCTTTAATTTAATTTATGAAAGCAACGTGATCATTTAATTTTGTATATATATATATATATATATATATATATATATATATATATATATATATATATATATATATATATATATATATATATATATATATATATATATATATATATATATATATATAAATAATAATAATAATAAAACTTTTGCATGTATGGTTTCTTAACCCTGTTTTGACGAGTCCACATCCTAAATGTGGTTCTTTTTGCTAAATAGTACGGAAATAAGTGTTAAAAAAAGAGTGACATATCTATGTATAACGCTCTTTTAAAGAGCGGTATACTTTAACAGACGTTTTGGACGTTAAGGTATAGCGCTTTTTAAAACGGCGCTACACATATAACGCCTTTAATAACAACGTTATATATGTATAACACTTTTTTAAAGAACGTTATACCTGTTTTGGGCCCACCAATAAGTTTCATGCATTTAACTGACATAACAATAATTCAAATGGGTATAAAGCCCTTTAACAGAGCACTATACCTAAAAAAATTCAGCCCATCCGAGCTAGGCATTACCTTATTCAAAGGCGTTAGGATTTTACAAAAATCCATTCAAATTTATTCGTAACTCCTGTTAAAATTTTTCTTGTTAAATTCTCAAGCATTTTTTCATAATGTCCGAACAACGCAAAGTAAGAGTTTCATTATATTGGGGTGGGGTGGGGTGGGGGGTGAGGTTGTGGTGGCGAATAACTATGTGAGTTATATTTTATCTCCACAGTGTCATGTTAAGTTGCCACTTATAATGGAGTACGATAGATTGGTATCGTTGTTATGTAATAAAATGAGTGTGAGGAAGCGTTCAGTGAACCTTAAAGTAACCGGAAGATATCCATATTCCGTCACTCCGCAAGGGGTTACTTGTTACACTGAGTTTAACATCGACGATGATGAAACTTTGAGGCATTTTTTGAGGACTCCGGATGAATATCGAAAATTTCTTGTGATAAAAATGTTGGAAATGTACGTCAAGGTTGAAGACGTTCGCAATAATGAGGTTGAGCATAATAGGGATAAACCTCAGTCATCGGGTGGTTATTCTGGAGTAATTTTTACTGAACAGGTTCTGGCTGAAAGAGTTTGGCCTGATTTATACTTATCACCACCGGCGAATGAGGAGCGAAGAAATAATTTCTCTCTTTCTTTACATAATCCACAAGACGAGTGGTAAACTTCAATTTTTCTTAGTGTTACGATGTATATTTTTCTTGTATTGAATTTGTATTAACACTCATATATTTCATAGGGGGTACCAGCCGGATATGACTTTTACAAGTTACGAACCCACACCCAGTTGGAATATGCGTAGTTCTGGTGTGTTGGATCATGGTGGTCCATCCGGAAGTCATCACCAACAGGATAATGTCCATCAAGGAATGTTAACACATTACGACTTGTAAGTGAAGTGATACAACTATATGGAAAGTATTTATTAATTTGAGTAGCTTATTATTTTGTTGTTTGTGCAGTGAAAACGAGCATGTTGAACCACCTAAACTGACTCAATTGCCCGAAGACGACATATTAAATCGGGATCTGGCAGATGCACAAAGTGAGGAAGAGCACAGTGATTATGACAACAATGCCGATGATTCAAGAGACGACACACCCTTCCCTCGTGAGGATGGTGATGAGGAGGAACAGAATGAAGGACCTGATTTGACGAGGGAGTATGCTCCACCCCCCGTTAGACCAAGAGTGTACGAGTCCCAAGTGTCATTTCATTCAAAAAATATTCCCTACCTTGATCATTTGCCAAGTATGCCGGATGTGGATGCTCTCACAAGGGTTTTTGATGAAATTTAGACAGCAATGTGGGATGATATAGACCAACGGTGCTGGCAAAGGACATGCTTTTTCTTGATAAAGCGCGCCTAAGCAAGGTGGCAAAAATGTACAGCGTAAAAGAGTGTCGTGAGATGCGGTAATGGGAGTCAAATCTGGATGTATACAAGATTATTTGCCGCAGATGGGTTACAAGTTGTCATTGGATGCTGCGTGCGAGCAAGAAGAACACAAGTCTGTGAAAAGTGGGTAAATACATTCCCACCCACAGATGTGAAATGGACACATTCAATGGGAATCACTACAACTTGGATATTGACTTGATTTATCTTGTCCTTATTCCACACCTTGAAGCGTCCATAAGGTATAAAATCAAAGAGTGCATTACATCAGTCCACCAGGAATATGGCCATACCATTACCAAAAGAAAGACATTTCTCGGGCGCAAACGTGAGTTTGAAATTATTTATGGTAACTGGGATAAGTCATTTACAGCTCTACCCAGGTACATGGCGGCACTGCAACACTTTAAACCCGGGACGGTTGTTGAATGGAAGCTTGAGCGGAGTCCGAGAAGACTAGAATATATATTCAATTACGTGTTCTGGGAATTTAAACCAGCAGTTGATGGTTTTCCGCATTGCCGAACGGTAATATCCATAGACGACACTCATGTCTATGGAAAGTATGATATCAAGCTGTTGATTGCCGTTGCAATAGATGCTAATGGACAAATATTTCCTCTAAATTTTGCTATTTGTGCCAATGAAAGTCAAGAGACGTGGACACTATTTTTGAACCATTTGAAAGAGCACGTTGTCAAACAGCATTCCGGTATTTGTCTAATATCTGATCGGCATTGTGGTATCTTAAGTTCTGTAGAGAATTTTCCAGCATGTCAAGAACTTTATGCCTACCACCGTTACTGTGAGGCACCTAAAGACCAATTTCCAGAAGGCACATCCCAATAAGGATCTGCATGATTTGATGTGGATGGCAGTAACAGACCACCAAAAGCATAAATTCCGAAGGCAAATGGAATCTATCAGGAAGGAATATGAGAGAGCCTATCTTTGGTTGATGGGACATGAGCTTGACGAGTGAGCTTTGCATGTGGATGGTGGAAGAAGATGGGAAATTCTGACTACAAATGTGTCAGAGTCTTTCAACAAGTTATTGAAGTCGGCAAGAGGATTGCATGTCACGGCCATGGTGCGGATGTCGTTCAAACAGATGGCAGAGAGGTTTGTTGAAAG
Source organism: Nicotiana paniculata (assembly GCA_005239505.1). Taxonomy (NCBI): domain Eukaryota; kingdom Viridiplantae; phylum Streptophyta; class Magnoliopsida; order Solanales; family Solanaceae; genus Nicotiana; species Nicotiana paniculata. Next base: position 104,329 of record ML308698.1, on the reverse strand, counting down.
GGCTGCAGCTGCAAAGTCATTGATGGAAATGGGTGATAAATATAATCATCCGTCGCAGCCAGGTCAGCATCGCACAAAGCGGCCTCCGTGACGGGCGAGGATGAAGCCTTAATAAGAAAACTAATACAGTTATGGAAAATACATGAGAAAAGAAAAAACAAATTTAAATTTAATACTAATAAAAACATACCTGCGCCTGTGAAAGCTCCCCTGCACCCCTCGATGATGAGCCATAACTCAGTTGGCGTCCACTATCCACATCTTGGGTCATCTGATCCTCAGCAGCGGACGATGGGCCTGGGAAGTACGCATCCCAATCCTCTCCGATAATGTCCGTGCTCGTGATCAATAATGGACCTGACGGGGTCACCTACGAAGTCCCTGGAGTGAGCTGCAGCCCAAGGTTGTATGATGGCATGCTGCTGGGATACTCGTCCGGCTCATGGAGGTCACCCGGCAGATCAGCATCAACTTTATCAATAGGGGCCTCAACGCCCCCTTGCTGGGGACCACCTCCTCGCCGCCCACCACGACCCGTGGGGAAACCATGCCTCGTGGGGCACCCCTACCTCGAGGGGAACCCCCATCCTATTTGGTCACCTCTACCTCGCTGGTACTACTCTAGCGCCACATAAGCAGGGTCGTGTCTTGAGCGTTCGGGCAGCCAGCTCTGCAACCTGCCAGCCATAATCATGCAAAGCGGCCACTCCCTCGCCGGCATGCTGCTGCATCTGCAGTCCCAGCTGGTAGAATAGATGTAGGTCAATAGCCTGCACAACGTATGAAATATAAACTATAGAACACTATGTTACAGTTATATAAGTAATAATACCAGAAAACATACCAAGGCCTCGTGCCGCCCGGCGTATGGAACGTACCGACCGCCAACTCGATGAATAGGATTCCTGACGATAAGTCGGGTAATGCGGCGGTACATTGGCATATACTCATGAATAGTATACGTTCGGCTCTGTGGGGGGGGGATCAGGTCAGCTCGCTGCTCTCAAGTATCGACCTGCGCCTCTAGCCATGCCACATATGCATCATCCACCCTGGAACGATCGTCCCGTTGATAATATGTGGGCTCCCATGTGGGCCCTGATGTTTTATACATCAATACCACACAAGAGAGGGGGGGGGGGTAATTTGTGTGGTGTCCAATTTTCGAGTGCAGTCTCTATAGAAGAACCTGGTTCTTCTTGGTGTTCCAACTTCTACAGTTTGCGGAAAAGTAATTGTAGAATTTAAAGAACACATCAATTTTTACGTGGAAAACACCCGGCTCAAAATGTGAAAAAACCACGACCTAATACTCAGTAGGATTTCTCCAAACACTTCACTACAATAATGAGCCAAACAACATTTACAAAATAAATTCTTTTATAAACCTACGGATTAACTTTAACTNTCTCCAATTTGGCTCGAACTGATTGCAAAATTTCTTCACGAATTTTGCTCTCAATTCTTGATAAATTTCTACTTTTGTGCGTCTATATACAATAAGAATAATCTGCAATTTATAGGAGTTAGTAGATAAGGAATTAACTAGAATCCGAATGCAACTCTTCCTTGGTAGAAGAGTTCTAGTCAAACTCAACTCCTAAATCCTTCCTTATCTTAGATTCTGTTCTTATTGAATAAGGAGTCCTTCTCCAATTTCATTTTTGCAATCTTTTCGATTGGAAGATATCTCACTTTTACCAGAATACATTTTTCTCATGCATGTGCATCTCATGTGCCTTTGACTCTGCTGGTCTATGTCACCTGTGATGGACCGGGTTCATCTCGGAGTTCCTTTGTCAATCTTCAAAACTATTTCCTTTCTTGGGCCAAAAAATTCCCCCTTTTTGATGATGACAAACTTTATGCTTCAGGCTTGTTTCAGCTTAGCCCAACATTGGCGCATATAAGAGTATATCACAAAGAACCAGGTTCATTAGGTTATAAATATCACATGTTCAGAGCACAACCTATCTTTCCCCTTTTGGCATCATCGAAAAGTTGCAAAAACAATTGTGTGAATCCCAGATTTTTAACACTTACTCATGGCCTTTTGGGCAACTGCATATGCAATAATGGATTAATCATCAATAATCAACTAAGAATTCAAACTATAAAAAAATAGAGATACTGAATCAGAGCAAAAAGCATAAGATTTCATTGATTGAGAGAATACGATTCTGCCACAATCCACAAAATGAAACAAAAACAATTAAAACATGAGCAACAAACAAAAAATTCTGAATCTGGGTCACTGAAAGTTCTAGGTAGGCTAGGAAATTAAGGCTTGGAAAAACTGCAGACCTGGTTCGTTTAGCCGAGATAGATGGTTCAACAGACTTAGAAACAGATGAAGACTTCTTTGAGGAAGTCTTGACTTTCTTGGGCTTAGGGGTCTGAACCTCTACCTCTGCCAATTTTTCACTTTAATGGACCAGGTCCATCTCATCCACTTCAACAGCCTCAATAGGCTCAACAACCTTTTCTTTCCCTTTTTCCACTCTTTTCTTCTTACTCCCCTCTAAAGCTCTTTTCAACTCGTCCTCACTTTGCTTTAGCTTGCTCCTTGTAGTTCTTCCTCTTGGAAGAGAAATATTAGAAGTCTCAGAAGAAACAACTTTTCTTTTCTTACTTTCTCTTGTTGTTCCAGATGTTTGAGCTTTATGAGTTCTTTTCTTCTTTGGATTGTAATTATCGCCTAACATTTTCAGCAGATCCGCCAGAGTTTCCTAAGTAGATGAACCAGGTTCATCTGTACCTTTCCTAAATTTACTAACCCTTCAGCGGTTTCTCCTTGTTCACTTCCCCCTGTGTTCTTGCTACTTTCTTCCTCCTTTTCTGGCTCAGCTCCACAAATAGCCATCCTAACAGATTAAGAGGTGGGTGAAGAATCATCCACTTCTTTCCCTTTTTCCTTTCTCATTACTCCGTACTCCCTCACTCTCATTTTTTTTAAAATTTTTACCACCTATTATTATTGTTTCCGGCAAATACACATCTATTACATACCCAACCAGTATGAACCTATTTTCTAAGTTTTTCAGCAACATCAGAGATGACCTCAGAAGAAGGAGTTGTGACAGATGTTACCTGAGTCATCGAAAATTTGGGAATGGTTTTGTAAGGGATGGGATGGCTTGAATGAACTTTTAGTTTTGAATTGACGGTTAAGGCTTCCCTAGAATCTAGGTATTTTAATTTGGTGAGGATTCTTGTTGAAACAGAACTGGTTCAAAGTCAAATGGATAGGATTTGAAAAGATTTTGAGTTTGGGCAGAATTCTGCTCATGATTTAATTATTAGTATTTCAAAGTGTGCAGAGTGTAGAACACATACCTCGCCTTTCAGATGAACCAGCACGATGAACCAGGTTCATCATTTCAGAATCCTCTTGATCAAGCCTCAATTTGCAAAGATAGAAAAAATTTCATTTGTGATCAGTGAGTCATATCAAAACATGGCATAAGAGTATACTTTTTACAGTATGAGACTGAGCAATTGTTAATCTGATTATTTACACCCGTTTAAGACTTTTCTAGCCAAATTTTTTCTTTGTTTTCATTTTTTTTAATGTATTTTCATTCTGAACTGGTTCAATTAAGTGATTTTAATCATCCCTAATAGTAACTTGTTCCTTTCAAAATGCTCTCTACTCAGTGCTTCTGTAAAGATATCTGCATGGTTTCACAACCAACTAGTTACTCATTGATGTTCCTTCATTGCTTTGTTGTTGTGGAACAGGTTCAGGTACAAGTTCCAACGAAGTTTGGAAATTATTTTGTTCTATTCCCCTTGTCATGTTGCCCAGAATGGATGAACCTGTTCCATCACCTATTCCTTCCTCCAGTGTCGCTTTAGTTTGGACTGAGTTTCTGACCAGCCCAATTTCTTCATCATCTTGTTCATTACCAACCCCAGTGATTTCACCTTTCTTTCCATTTCCAAAGGAGACATTTCCTCCTTTGAGGTCTTCAAGTGAAAGGAACTAGTCCTCGTTGCCAGTCATGTGTTTTGAGTAGCCACTATCGATGTACCATATTTGGCTACTACCTTTCACTTGAATATACAAAATAAAATCAGGGGTTAGTCTTAGGGACCCATACTAGTTTGGGTTTCTTTCTATAAGCAAAAGGATGAATGAAATTCTTTTTAGCCCAACTTGGTAACCAATTCTTCCCTCGAACAAAACTTTTGTTCTTTTGACTGGCCTTTTCTTTTGCATTACATTCACTTTTAAAGTGAACACTCTTACCACAGTGAGTACAATTCTTGTTCTCAGGAAGTGTGAGGTACTTGCCTTTGGGATCCCACTTAGGTGTAGAGTTCCCAAAGCCAAGTCCTCTTCTGTTGCTACTATGATGTTTTTGTAGCCATGAAAGTGCATCAGAGGACCTGTTCCATTTACAAGTTCTGTCTAGCTCATGCTTAACCTTAGTCAAGTCCTCCTTCAGGGTTCTTACCAGTTCATCCTTTTTATAAAGCTCATCTTTTACCTTTCCTAGATCCTTTTCTAGTGAGAGTTGTGTGTCACTAGCTATTTCTTTACATGTTCCTAACTTCAATTTTAGATTTTCAGATCTAAGTTCTAAGACAGTTGTATCAAGTGCATGAACCTGGTTCTTCAATGTAGTATTTTCCTTTTCAGTTTTATAAATATTTATTTCTAGGTTTTTGCATTCTGCTATTAAAAGGTTACACTCTTTTGACAACTGTTCTTTTTCAGAACTTGTATTCTTAGATTCATCAATTAAAATTAGCAACAGTTCAAATAGTCTATCTTTAGAAAGGAGTTTAATTTTATCCTTAAGGTCCAGAAAACTTATCTCGGATTCTTTATCAGGTTCATCTTCAGATTCTCGAACTGCTATAAGAGCTCGTTCAACAACCATTGCTTTGGATGACCTTTTGTTGTAGTTCTTCTTGTCATGAGCCTGTTCCTTCTTTCAGATTTCTCCTTTTTCCACTCGACTTCCCACACATGCCAGTTCTTGATCATGTGGTTCTTTTTACTACATTTGAAGCATCCATCAGTCATCTGCAAGCGATCATCGAATAGTGGTGGCCTAGTGGTGGATTTATCTTTACACTTTTCAGGTAGTGCACTCATCTTGATCTTTTCCTAAGGTGTTAGCCTCTTCAAAGATAACCTGCTCTGATACCAATTGATGTTTTATATGTCAATACCACAGGGTGATTTGTGTGGTGTCCAATTTTTGAGTGCAGTCTCTATAGAAGAACCTGGTTCTTCTTAGTGTTCCAACTTCTACAGTTTGCGGAAAAGTAATTGCAGAATTTAAAGAACACAACAATTTTTACGTGGAAAACACCCGGCTCAAAAGGTGAAAAAACCACGACGTACTACTCAGTAGGATTTTCTCCAAACACTTCACTACAACAATGAGCCAAATAACATTTACAAAATAAACTCTTTTGTAAACCTAAGGATTGACTCTAACCCTTTGTGGCAAACTAGCCTCTAGCTATTTAACAAACTTCAAGTTAACTATAACTTGAACACTCAGTACCTATTACAATTGCTTCTAGATAAAGCTGAACGGTACAATTTGTAATCACCTACTACAAATAAAATAGACTAAAAGACAACAGATGGAACTGTTTCTTCTAGCTGGTTCAAGTAGCTCCAGATTCGCATTCTCCAATTTGGCTTGAACTGCTTGCAAAATTTCTTCACGAATTTTGCTCTCAATTCTTGATAAATTTTTGCTTTTGTGCGTCTATATACAATAAGAACAATCTGCAATTTATAGGAGTTAGTAGATAAGGAATTAACTAGAATCCTAATGCAACTCTTCCTTGGTAGAAGAGTTATAGTCAAACTCAACTCCTAAATCCTTCCTTATCTTAGGTTCTGTTCTTATTGAATAAGGAGTCCTTCTCCAATTTCATTTTTGCAATCTTTTCGATTAGAAGATATCTCAATTTTACCAGAATACATTTATCTCATGCATGTGCATCTCATGTGCCTTTGACTCTACTGGTCTATGTCACCTGTGATGGACCTGGTTCTTCTCGGAGTTCCTTTGTCAGTCTTCAAAACTATTTCCTTTCTTGGGACAACAATCCCTCTCGGTACAAGCTGCGGACGGCCAAACTGGTGAAGTACCCGCTCCGTGGCATGATGCTCTACAATATCGAGGCACATCAGTGGGACGGAAGTGCTCCAAATCAGTCGGCTGACCGAGCAATAATAGGGAAGGCCACGTATCAACTCGTCGTTGTATGGTGTCCAGATGAACTATTAAATAACAACAGAAAATGTGAGTATGCGCAACACATGTGAAGCTATACCAAGTAAACTTAAGTATACATTTACCTGTGCACCCTCCAGCATATCCAACAAATGCCTGCAAATGGGAAGATTATGCCGATCCTCGTAGATATGTACGTATACCCGCCGGAGAATCCACCTCCTAGATAGAGGAAGAAACGGAGGTGATACATCCGGAGGTAATGGTGGTAGAGGTGGCTGCAACTGCAGGAACCACTCCCAGACCCAAACCTAACATACAAAGTTGGCGTAATATTTAAGATAAATTTTTACTAGATATTTTATAATGAATAGAGTATTTGAATATGTTGTCACCTGTAGCAGCGGCAAAAATCCACAAATGTCATGCTGGGTGCCTATGCTCGACCGGCACATCTACCTGTACAAGTAGGCGAGAACAACAGCACCCCAGTTGTACTGGGGTAAATCATCTAGCCGCTGAAGATGATGAAGAAATCTCAAGCTGACTAGGTTCCCCGAGGTGTGCGGGAACAAGACCCCTCCAAACATAAGGAGCAGCGCAACCTCGTATACCGGTGAATATGCAGATCATCTCGCCAGTGATGCAGGGGTGCAATATCTCCAAATGTTGTCGAATAGCTGTCAAACTCATGTGACTGGCCCCTAAGTGTGCAGTCTCATCCTGTGGCCTGAAACCAGTGAGCTGCAACAACATGTCCAAATACTGCCCACGCGTCATCTCTCTCATGGCCTGAGGCAGTGCAACGAGCAGTCCATTAACGGGCAACCCATATAAAACCTCCACGTCCAGCAGCGTGATGGTGGCCTCGCCAATGGGCAGGTGGAATGTGTGCGTCTCCGGTCGCCACTGCTCTATTAGGGCTGTGACCAAAGACCAATTGAGCTGCAACCTGTAGAAGCCAATATCCCGCAGGCGCTGGACTATACGGGGATGGAGATATTTATCATTCATAAAATCCCACATGTCGTCCACTCTCCTGGCGCGGATAGTCTGGGCCAGTAACTCTCCCTCCCATACGTGGGCGGACATATGATCGCCCTGTGAAACTAATAGCTCATCGCATAAAGGTCCGGGATGCATATGAGGCACATCCATGTCGTCTACTGTAAATTAAACAACATTAATTGTATGTTTGTTTTGTAAATTAAATAATTAAATTTTATAATTATATAATATTTAATTGGACAAAGTATATATCTATGGGTTCCAGGCTCGATATTTGAGGCCCAGTAGCACCAAGTTATCCTGAATTCTTGTATGTGTTAATTGTATTATTTTACATGTTAGTTTAATAATTTTGTATGTTTGTTTTGTAAATTAAATAATTAAGTTTTATAATTATATAATATTTAATTGGACAGAGTATATATCTATGGGTTCCAGGCTCGATATTTGAGGTCCAGTAGCACCAAGCTATCCTGAATTCTTGTATGTGTCAATTTTATTATTTTACATGTTAGTTTCATAATTTTGTATGTTTGTTTTGTAAATTAAATACTTAATTTTTGTAAATTAGACAGAGTTTGTGTTTGATCTATCAGTATAAGAGATACTTAAACTACAGGGATACTACGCTAAAAGGATCTACATTTTACTACGCTAAAAAAACACTATATTACTAGTCTTTAAGCAAATAAATAATCTAAACTAGATAAAAATAAAAAATACATTTTAATCACAAACATTCACGAAAATACATATAAAACAGTAAAATTTTTTTATTAACAAATAATAATGATTTCTCAACTTTTACATATTTTCTTAGAACACTAATATCTTAGTCCGGATAAAAATAACATACCAATTTAATCGCAAAAAAAAACACAAAACAACATGGAACACATTCAAAACAACTAATATGCATTATTTATACGAGTTTCGACATAAAATCGGAATACCTCGATTTATATTTTTCGGAAAGTTGATGAATTGAAAATTTGAGTCCGAGATAAGCAAACCACAACAATAGAAGGCTTGGCTAGGATGTGGGACCTACACTCTTGTCTTTTTGTGGGACTGTTGGGGTCCACTCGGATTCTTTTTGGAAAAAATTTGGGGGGAGGGACCGCTTCTGGTTTTGAAAAAGNGACCTTCTGGTTCGAACGTGGGGAAGAAGGGAAGGGGAAGGTTTATTATGTATGTATAATGCGATATATAACAGCGCTATACATATATAGCTTTTATATACCGCAATATGCATAGCTGTCTCATCAGCTTCCATATATAACACAGTTATTAAAGGCGTTATATGTATAGCGCTGTTTTAAAGAGCGCTATATCTTAACGTCCAAAACATCCGTTAAAGTGTTATATATAAATGTCACTTTCTTTTTTTATACTTATTTTTTGTTCTATTTGTAAAAAAAAACCACATTTAGATTCTGGACTCCTGTTTTGACCACCCATCTACGTTGCTTCAAAACGAAAAGAAGAAAAAGCGATCCTCCTATATGTAACACATTAATATAAACAAATTTATAGAGCAGTACTAGTCAATTTCTATGATAAATTGCTAGAAAGTGTGAGTTATACCTAACTGCCCAAGTGGCTGATCATTCCTCCCAATTCCCAACTACTACTCGAAAGTTCTTGCCAATTTCGTGCATCTCCATCACTCATAATTAAAACTAAAAAAGTAGAATAAACAGAAAACAAAAAAATAAAAAATAGGAGGGAAGTGAATTCTCCATATTTCAACAGCCATAATTTTTCCTTTTATTTGAAAGCTATACGAAATTCTATATATAAATATCGACGTACTAATTCTAAAATCCTGCAAGTAACCTTTACAAATTCTGGAATATTAATTATCTAAAAGGATATATTAATTAAGCTCCCCTTGCACAGTGTAAATATTTCTAACACTAAGGGGTCGATAAAATAATGCATTGGATAAAATAATGCATATATTATTTTTGTGTATTAACAATACTTTATTTGGTACATTTTTTGAACATATGCATTAGTTACGTAAGCATTAATTATACACGTTATTTGATATTATTCTATGCATAACTAATGCAAAGAAAACTATGGTATTAGCAATGCAATGAGTTTTAATGCGTGTATAAGCTTAGTTAAAGACAAAATTGTCCTTCAAAATTTATGCTTGATTAAAATATACTATTATATTAATACAATTTTAAAACAATCCAAATAGTGAGAAATAAAATATCCGTAGTAAATAAATAGTTACTTAGCATATTTTCTTATAAATAAATATTCAGTTCTATACTGCAAACTTGTGGAGGAATTTGCAGTGTTTGATCTACGATCTCTTTCTTACTTCTTGTTATAACTTCTGGTGTCTTTTCTGGGTTATGAAAATCCTTATTTATAGTTGTGGGAGGGTAGAGTTATGAGAAAAACACCTTCTTTTCGACCAATCAAATTGAAGTGTGACAAGGTCACATTTGATTGGTCAGAACATGTCACTTGCACATGTGGCATGATTTCATTGGCCTTTTAATTTGGCTTGGCATGCCTGGTCATTTTGACACGTGGCAATATCCTATTGGCTCTTTTTGTTTGACTTGGCGTGCCACGTCATTTGACACGTGGTACCAAACTGGGCCTTTAGGAAGATGACATCTTGGGCTTAACGAAGTGGGCTCATCACTTGTAGCCCAATTAATTGGGCTAGCCCAATGGATTAAAACTTATTTGTTTAAGAAATTTTTATATTCCTATACACTATATAAAACTATATTACTCCCTACCCAAGTTTTACTATAATTACATATTCTATACCCAATTACCATTTATGTACATTTTAAGGGAATTAATGATAATAGTTAGTGTCCTAAAATCACTCTAACCTATCTTCCACTCCCCCACGTTTCTCTCTCCACATCCCACCCCTCCCCCCTCCCCCCACGTATCTTGCACAAGAGAGTAGCAATTCCACCATTGATAACCATTAAAAAACTTTGAATTCGAATTTGGATTTTCAAAAAATATTATTTGTTTGAATTGGGTGTTGTTGCAAAGAATTGAGAATTCTCTCTATGTCTCTCTCTATCTCTCAATCCCTAATTTCAGTAATGTAAAACAAAGGAAAAGAGAGCAACAATTTCACCATTGACAGCCATTAAAAAGCTTTGAATTCGAATTTGAGTTTTCAAAAACTATTATTTGTTTGGATTGGGTGTTGTTGCAAATAATTGAGAATACAGTTTGGAGTTTATATCTCAATTTTGAGGATGTTTTGGTGAAGATTAGACTTGATTTTGGCTGAATTTCAGTTGAAACTCGGAGAAGAAGAAGAAGAAGAAGAAGAAGAAGAAGAAGAAGACGTTATATACATTAATTGTAGATAAGTTGTAGATAATTTATAGATAAGTTGTATAATGTATAATTAGTTGTATGAAATTTATTTTTACTATGTATAAATCAGATACAAAATATACAAAAGACATATTGTATAAAATTTGTATAATAATTGTAGTTAAGTTGTATGATATTGTAGTTGTATATAACTGGGTAGAAATAATGTACGAAAGTTGTATAATATATAATTAGTTATATGAAATTTGTTTGTATTATGTATAAATCAAAACAAAATATACAAAAGACATATTATATAAAATTTGTACAAAATTTTTATTTAAGTTGTATGATATTGTAGTTGTATTTAACAAGGTAGAAATAATGTAAGAAAGTTGTAATTGTATATCAATTGATATATGCTCTGTAATGGCTGAAAGTAATGCATCGTAACTTGACTCCGAGTGTATCACAATTTTATCGACATTGAAATTGACGTATCGACCACTATTATCCCATCGAATATTATGTTGAAGCATGGCTGTCATTGCCGCCATTGAAGTAAAAAACGAAGCTATTTATCTAAACGTCCTCCTGCTAATTTCAAAACGTCAGAATTGCTGTATTTATTTTACCAAAATTAGAAATTAAACGACAGTTGCAGATCGAGAGCTTGCATAAGTAAGGTGGTGGATGTTTGAGCACTTACCAGATTTGGATGAGGAAAACTGTCAAGGAAATTAGATTAGATTTGGTTTATTAATTTCTTGTATGTGTCTGTTCAATTTGGCAATCTGTCAGTATGGAGCATGTTTTCTTATGCTTTTTGATTGTGTATTTTCTAAAATAAGAATATGTAAATCTTGTGAAAGATACCGGATATGATTTTCAACAGATTTGGAGTAAAGAAGTGTTGAGTTACTCTTTTGTATTTGCCATATTTTCCTAAAACTTATGCAATTCTTTTCTCTTACTAACCCAAGCTTATCCAGAATGATAATGAATACTAAACTTGTTCTTCTGTCATTTTCTATTGTTCTTATGTGTCCCAGGAGTGTTCTTTCCGGAAGCTTAAACTTGAATATTGTTGTAAACATCTGATCTTTGATACGTAAGATGGGTGAAAGTTCTGGAGAGAAAAGGGGAAAAATGAGAGAAAAAGGAAAAATGTATAATTAAATCCCCTGGTTGAAGGCACAAATAATGGATTGAGAGCCTTTTAAGACGGATTATATATATTTTATAAACAAAATTTATTAATGCCGGGTAATTAACTAAACATAGACATTAAGGGTAATAAAATTTCAAATAGTGTATAAGAATGAAACAATCTCTTTATTTAACCCATATATACTGGACATATATATATATATATAATTCTATTGTTTTATCCCATAATATTTATTTAGATCAATAAAATCTAAATTATTTTATAAATTTAATTTTAATAAAATTCATATACCTACACCTCCTATACGTAACACACTAATATAAATTTTTTTATAGAGTAGTACTACTCAATTTCTATGATAAATTGCTAGCAAGTGTGAGTTATACCAAACTGTCCAAGTGGCTGATTATTCCTCCCAATTCCTTACTACTACTCAAAAGTTCTTGATAGTTTCGTGCATCTCCATCAATCATAATTGGAAGAATTACAAGGAAATATATATGACTTCACGTCATAATAAAAAATGGCCCATATTTTTAACGTTTACTTATCCTAGCTCATATTATATATATATTTTAAAAGTACTAGCAAATTTAAAATATGTGTTCTTATAACCATTGCTTCTAAAAACTATAGAATTAAATTTATGTTCTTATAACATTGCTTTCGCTCTCTTTTTCTCACATCCCCAACATATGCTTCAAGGGGCTGTATATTTTCTGCTTCTCCTCTTGTGTTATCTGGATGCAATGTAAGAAAATTGAAGGGTAGAAGTCCACCATTGGAGATCATTCAAAGCTTTGCTTTCGAAAATATTTTTTTTTTATTTTGTTAGTTTTTTAGATTGGGTGTTGTTCCAATTGATTGAAAATATCAAATGAAGTTCAAAATTTAAATTTGAAGTGATTGGAGTAGATTTGAGCAAGATCTGAATTAAATTTCAGAGAAGATGCAAGGAAGAAGACGAAGTCAGTTTTTTGAATAAGTATGTATAATCTTGTATAATAGTGTATATGAGTGTATAAACAAATCTTATACACAATTATACACTTTTATACACATTTATACAAGCGTCTGTAGACGAACTTCTTTCACGATTTTCAATTGCAATCTTGTTCAAAACCAGTCCAAATCTCCATGAAATGACTTCAAATTTTATATACAACCTCCTTATACTATTTCTAACAAGTCTAAATAACATCCACTCCAAATTTCTCTCAAAATCAAATTCGAAATTTAAACCCACATATTTAAACTTGTTAAAAATCTAATTTTTACCCCCCAAAGAGATTTTGTTTGTTGAACTAATATTTGAATCACAATTACTGATTAGAATATTAACTTAAATGCTTGAGGAATCCTTTCTAAAAATGAAATAGTAATTTTGAGAACCTATTGGAATTGAATATTGAGTTTTAACCTATTATTTTTGAGCTAGTTGATTATAAATTGAACAGGCTATACAATTGAAAAACATGATTCCCAATGTGAAATTTTCCCTTATAAAAACTAAACAAGTAGAATAGACACAAAACAAAAAAGTAAAAAATAGGAGGGAAGTGAATTCTCCATATTTCAACAGCCATAATTTTTCCTTCTATTTGAAAGCTATACGAAATTCTATATACAACTATCGACGTACTAATTCTAAAATCCTGCAAGTAACCTTTACAAATTCTGGAATATTATTACAAACAATTTTTAATATACAAATATAGATCGGTAAAAATTCATAGATGGTATAAAAATCTTTCACAAAAGTGATTAATACACAATAACCCTTTTGGTCTTTTTCCCCGATGACCTTATCAGTTTTGACCAAAACCCTTCTTTCTTCTTTTGACCATTCAATAATCCACCTGATCTACAACCTGTTCTTGCAACAAAAGCTACTGATCTACTTTTTTTTAAACCGCCTCCGGCACCGGCACCGGCGATGCTGACTAAAGAGAAGGGACCCACAACGTCGGAGGTGATACGGCGGTGGCCGGCACCACGGGGAGAATTACAAGTAGAGGAAAATAAAGAAGAGGTAGATGAAGATATTACTGCTATTGTTGCTGTTGAAGTAGAAAGCTTATTGAGTCTTTCTCTAAGACAATAAGAACAAACTCCTGGTTGCTGTTTATGATCTGGATGCTTCTTGCATATAATTTCTGGCTCAGTAAAACCCATTTTTGGATGAATTATGAATCAGTAATGACCAAATTGCATGTGAGTGGGGAATATGAAGATAAGATGTGTATATATATATAGATAGAGTGGATGTTATGGTACCAAGAAGTCAAAGGAACGTGTGTCAAGGATGAGTTATTGGGTAGCAGTGTGAAATTGGAATATGTGTAAGCTGCTTCCGAGAATTTAATTAGGAGAAGACGTAGATTTATGGTGACCGTGTGTGTGGGTCACGACGTTACCAACCTGAGGGCAGCACATTCAGAATTTGAAGGTCCCGATGTATTTTTTGTATTCAACCAAAATATAACTTACTTTACGCACTATAACTTGTCGTTATATATATATATATATATCATAGAAATTTTATCAAATTTTCTGAGTAACGGTAAGTGGCAATCCTTGTTTTACGACGTAGGTCGCCTCTGCTCACAAAAATTTTCTTAAGACACTTGTTCAACTAATGTAATCAAGATCTAGAATTACACAATCAAAGCTGAAGGAAAATATCGATGATTAAAGCCATCAACAATAGAAGGAAAGGAGTGCTAAAGTTCCGGCGAAGCAAATATCCAGCGGATATCAAGGCTTAAAGATGGAAAGCTATCAAGTTCACTCATCAAGGAAGTGTAACAAAATTCAACCTTATTCTTGGAAAGAATCAATCTTCGATTCTTTTCAAGGATCAAATCTCTTGGGTTCGCAAATTTCTTCAAACTCCAAAGCCTCCTGGAAAGTATATATACAATCATCTCAGACTTGAAGAAATATACTTTGATCAAACCAATTACCCTCTCTTTGTTCTACCGCAAACAAATATTGTAGCTCTACTAAATCTGTTGTGTAACTAGTTAGGGAAGAAAGAGAGAAAAGCCCTGGTGAGGCATTGTATCAACAAAAGACGAGAGACATAGAAACTGAGCAGTTGGTGTAAAACTACACCATTCACTTTGTACTCAAGAAACTCAATCACTGAAAGAGAACTCCATTGCAACCCAAGGGGACTGGACTAGGATTCACATTGAATCCGAACCAGTATAAAAACTCTGGTGTCTTTAATTCCTGCACTTTACTTTTGCTTTTTAATTCTGCACTTCTTATTATCTTGCTGTAACATCTAGTCGACTAATTGGTAAACTAGTCAACTAATAATTTTATAAAAATAAGCAATTCACTTCCTCTTGTACTTTCAATTGGTATCAGAGCTATTCTTACTCTTCTTTTCTTAACAGCTTGTGAGAAAAGATCATGGCAAATCAAGGATTTGTTGGAGCACTTTTTCAAGAAGGAATATCACAAGTCAGACCACCTTATTGTAATGGACAACATTTTTCACACTGAAAAGTACGCATGGAGATATATGCAAAGTCATATAATATCAAAGTCTGGCGAGTACTCAAGAAAGGGAACTACGCACTGCCTGTAGCAACACAACCTGCTGCTGATCCAGAAGATATAGATGAATATACAGATGAGCAGATGGCAGTTGTTCAAGTTAATGCAAATGCCAAAAATTTACTCTACAATGTCAAAAGTGGAGAAGAATATGAAAAAATATCTAGTTGTGATACATCCAAAGAAATGTGGGATAAACTAAAAGTCACTTATGAAAGAACCAACAAAATGAAAGAAACACATATCAATATGTTGGTTCATGATTACGAACTCTTCCAGATGAAAGGAGGAGAATCCATTGAAGAAATGTTTACAAGGTTCAACAAGATCATCAGTGATCTAAAAGCTTTTGGTAAACCATATACCAGTGGTGATCAAGTTCGAAAAATTCTGAGAAGTCTTCTTACAACTTGGCAGACTAAAGTGGTTGCACTTGAATCACAAGATTTAAACAAACTATCGTATGATGAACTTCGAGCGGATCTTATAGTATTTGAAAGACTCATCTCAAGAAAACAACTCAGGAAGAAAAGAAGAAAACAGTCGCATTCAAACCTACAACTGAAAGGACAGAAAATGGCATTGATGATGAACCTGAAGCTCTCGAGGAAGAAATTTCCATGGTATCCAGAAACATGGATGGTTTGATGAGAAGATACAGAAACACAAGAAGAGGAAGAATACCATCAAGGTGAAACAAGCAATACAATGAGCAGGACAAGAACGATGGAAAATGTTATGAATGTGGAAGATATGTACATGTTCAAGCTGAATGCCCATATCTAAAAAGAAAAGTTGCCAGAGGATTCAACAAAAATAAATCCTTTAGAAGTTGGAGTAATGAAGACATCTTAGAACCAGAAGAGATAACAAATCTATGCTTCATGATAATTCTGGAGAATGACATAAACAAACTTTCAGGTTGCTGGATAGATGAAGATATTTCAGACGACGAATGCAAGGATGAAAACGAAAACTGTTTCATGGCACGAGGTGAAACAAGTGAGGTAAGACTCTATAACTGTGAAAGATGCAATGAATTGTAGGATATTCTTGACCTTACTTTAAAAGAGTCTCAAAAGTTGATAAATGAACTAAATAGACTCAATAGGGAAAAAGAAAGACTGGAAACTCAAGCTTGAAGTATATGAAATTGAAAAAGAAGTACTTCAAAAAGAATTTCAGGAATTGCAAATGCAATTTAATGGTATGGGAAAATCCAACAGTCACAGTTCTGTTAGTCCAATCAGGCGACTTACAAGTTAACTGAAAAGGGACCAACCAGAACAGAGTCCACAAGCACTAGTGGAAGATTCAAAAATATATCACCTTATGTATGTCAGCTTTGCAATAAAAGTGGGCATAAATATTCTTTTTGTCGCTTTCGTAAATCAAATGTTTCAGGGTGGATTTGGAAACCTAAAGGCACTCCTAATCTTAGTAACACTAACCAGCAAGGACCCAAGCAATCTTGGGTACCTAAGAGTAAGTAATTGCTACATATTGGAGGAACACCACAGAAAGAGCCACAAAGGAAAATAGTACCTAGATAGTGCGTGTTCCAGCGATATGACAGGTGACAAAAACCTGTTCAAAGAAGTCACTAAAATAAATAGTGGGAGTGTTAAATTTGGAGATGACTCAAAGGGGAAGATAGTTGGCACTGACACAGTCCCTTTCAATAACAACTGTGATATCACTGAAGTTTATCTCATAGATGGACTCAACTACAATCTGCTAAGTATAAGTCAACTATGTGATTCCGATTATGAGGTAAAATTCAAGAAAATATGTTGTGCTATTGAATATGAGACAATTAAAATAATCCTTCCAGGAAAAAAGTATGAAAATGTTTACATTCTTGTTGGTTTCGAAAATATAGATGGTCATATCTTCTTAACATCCATGTCTGATGATCCATGGTTATGGCATAAGAAACTTGGTCATGCTAGTATGCATATTATAGACAAACTATCCAAACATGATTTAGTTATTGGTCTTCCCAAACTCAATTTTTCTAGAAGTCATGTGTGTGATGCATGTCAAATTGGTAAGCATAGTAGGAATTCTTTCAAAATCAAAGATATTGTGTCTACATCAAATCCTTTACAACTGCTTCATATGGACTTGTTTTGACCTACTAGAACTTCTAGCATAGGATAAAAATAATATGCATTTGTTATTATTGATGACTACTCACGGCTTACATGGGTGATTTTTCTATCTCATAAAGATGAAGCTTTGAAAAACTTTGAGATTTTCTGCAAAAGAGTTGAACGAGAAAAGGGATATCTTATTACAACTATTCAAAGTGATCATGGAGAAGAATTTAAGAGCAGAGTATTTGAAAAATACTGCAATAATCAAGGATACACTCACAATTTCTCAGCCCCAAGATCTCCTCAACAAGATGGGGTAGTGGAACGAAAAAATAGAAAACAAGATATGGCTAGAACCATGCTATTAGAATACTCATTGCCGAACCATTTCTGGGCAGAAGCAGTAAGTACAACCTGTCATATTCTCAGTGTCTTTTAAGGCCAATCTTGAAGAAAATTCCATACGAATGGTGGAAAGGTAAAGGACCCAACATTAGTTACTTTCATACTTTTGGAAGCAAATGTTTCATCCACAACAACGGTAAGGAAAATTTTGGTAAATTTGATCCAAGAAGTGATTGAGGCATTTTTCTAGGTTATTCTTTAAATATTAGATCATTTAGAGTTTATAACAAACACACTTTATCTGTAAAAGAATTAGTACATGTGGTATTTGATGAAAATAACATTTCGGCCGAGAAAGGAATTATTGCAGGTGATGAAGATCAAAATCAACAACTCAGTCAAGCAATATCCAAGAGTCAACTAACAGGGTGGAAAATGTCATAAAGTCGACTGATGAAACTAGAAACAGTCAACCAGAAGCACAGATGGAGTCGACTAATCCTACAAGCATTACACGATCAAATGAATGGAGAAGTGAACCAGAATACCTGCAAAAGTTTATCATAGGAGATCCAAATGAAGGGATGAAAACCAAAGAAACTCACAAGAAGAAGGAAAACTTAGCATTAATCTCTCAGATTGAACCAAAGAAGATAGACGGGGCTCTCAAAGATTCAAGCTGGGTTCAGGCCTTGCAGAAAGAACTGGATCAATTTGATAAAAAAAAAGTATGGAAATTGATGTCTAAACCATCAAATGCTACTTTAATCGGAACTAAATGGGTCTTTAGAAATAAACTCAACGAGGATGGCAAAGTCATAAGAA
The DNA here is from genome assembly GCA_005239505.1 of Nicotiana paniculata. Taxonomy (NCBI): domain Eukaryota; kingdom Viridiplantae; phylum Streptophyta; class Magnoliopsida; order Solanales; family Solanaceae; genus Nicotiana; species Nicotiana paniculata. Next base: position 85,781 of record ML308698.1, on the reverse strand, counting down.
ACAAAGCTAGATTAGTAACTCAAGGGTATTCTCAACAAGAAGGAGTCGACTATGATGAAACCTTCACACCAGTAGCTCGACTAGAGTCAATACTGCATATGCATTCTTCAAGAAATTCAGACTCTTTCAGATGGATGTCAAGAGTTCCTTTTTAAATGGGTTCATTGAAGAAGAAGTATATGTCAAACAACCTCCGGGATTTGAAGACTTAAAGTTTTCTTATCATGTATATAAGTTGACTAAGGCATTGTATGGACTTAAACAAGATCCTCGAGCATGGTACGAAAGACTCAGCTAATTTCTACTCAATCACGGGTTCATAAAAGGTAAAGTAGATACTACTCTGTTCATCAAAAGATCCCCAGAAGGTAATCTTATTATTTAAATTTATGTTGATGATATTATCTTTGGTAGTGCTAACCCCTTATTGTACAAGGAATTTGCAACACTTATGCAAAGTGAATTTGAAATGAGTATGATGAGTGATCTCACTTTCTTCCTTGGACTTCAAATACAACAATTTGAAGAAGGAACCTTCATATGCCAGACAAAATATACCAAAGAGCTAATTCAGAAATTTGGCATGAGCAATGCTAAAGCTATTGGCACACCCATGAGTCAGGCAACAAATCTTGATAGAGATGAAAAGCAAAATCCCGTTGATGAAACTAAATATTATGGAATTATTGGTTCTTTTACTTTACCTAACTGCTAGTCGACCAGATATCATGTTTAGTGTTTGTAAATGTGCCAGGTTTCAGTCAGCTCCTATGGAGTCCCACCTAACTGCAGTAAAGAGAATTATTCGTTATCTCATTGGAACTACTTCTCATGGACTATGGTATCCACGCTCTAACAATTTTAAATTAGAAGGTTTTTCAGATGCTGATCTTGCAGGTGACAAGGAAGACAAGAAAAGCACCAGTGGCACGTGTCAATTACTGGAAAAATCCTTAATTTCTTGGAATAGTAAAAAATAAGGATCTGTTGTATTATCCACTACAAAGGATGAATACATTTCCATCGAACAATGTTATGAACAGTTAGTATGGATGTATCATCAATTGGGTGATTATGAATTATTTTTCAAACCTATTCAAAATTTTTGTGATAATTCTAGTGCTATATATATCTTTCAAAAAATCTCGTGCATCATTCTAGAGCTAAGCATATAGATATAAGCATCATTTTATTAGAGATCATGTTATCAAAGGTGATATAGAACTGTCATTTGTTAGTACCATTGATTAATTAGCTGATATTTTTACTAAGCCCTTACTAGAAGATAGATTCTGTGTTTTAAGGGATTTACTTGGCATTATTTCTCGTAATTTCAAAAATTAGGACTTATTTGTCTTTTTAATTTCTCATATGACGGATGTTTAAATTTTGTGTGTACTCATTAATGTACCGCCTCCATTATTCCCTCTCTTTGCATATCAATCGCTACTTCCAATAAAGGAAAACCAATCATCATGACTCTTCACTGACACCCTTTCTTTTCATATACTCAACCGTCAAATTTTCCTTCTTAAACTCTGAACCTTTCTTTCTGAATCCGTCGTCTTCATCTCTTAAGAAACCCTGTTCAGAAATCCTTTCTCTCAAAGTAGGTACTCCCATGGATAAACATCCCAAAACCCCTTCTGCCTCCACTAGAAAAAGCACTCGGTCCAGAGGCAAATCCTCCTCTCAGCCCACTGAATTAGAATCTGACCACTTCGAAGGCTTTTCCTCTTCACAAGTATAACTTTCAGACTTCTCTCATTTAGGAGAAAATCTCGAGGAACAAGGCCAATGGAAGAACCTCCAGAAACCCTTACTCCTAAAAAATCCAGAGTAGACCTTTCAAGCTCCTTAGAATCTGACATAAATTTTTGAGATTTCCCAAATAGAGATTTCTTTCTTGCCCTAAAATACAAGCCCATTGATTATGGAAGAATTGTTGATCTTGATGTCATGGAAACCCTCAATTGCGAGGTAAAGGATCTTTTTATTTTTCATGGTTCGTCAAAATTCCTCTCTTTACCCCCTTCTAAAGTCTCTGAACTTTTAGTGAGAATGTTCTATGTAAATCTTCGCTCTAGTAAGCCTGATAGGTTGGAATACTTAGTTCTGGGTAAGCGCATTATTCTTGATTGTGCTACGTTTGATTCAATCTTCTCATGTAAGTGCTCTGGTTTTCCAATGATTTTCAAAAACACTTAGCTCGATGATTTTGAATTTTTTTTTGATCAAGCATGTATTGCTGAGTGTCCCTCTGATTCTCTCGCAAACTAGTTAGGTTCTAGTGATTTCAATTTTGAAACTCGTATCTTATCCCATAAGCTTTTAACTACTCTTATTCCTCGAACTGGATCTTTCTCCATCGTCTCTCAAAGAGACACTTTCTTTGTTTATTGTCTAGTGACTAAACTCAAGATCAATCTATCCTACTGGGTCATAAATTTCATGATAGAGAGTGCTGATGATTCCACCAGTCTGCCTTATGGAATGACCATCTCTTATATCCTAGAAGCCTATAATATCCCTATCTTATAATACCCTCTTGTCTCTGTATCTAAATCCTATAATTCTAGGGCTTTTGGTAGTATGGGGTATATATGTGTAAATGGCTTTTGGGGTAAAGAAACAGGACGGTGAAGTAAAAAGTGCTCAACCTGACTCCAAGTTTAAAATTTCTGTCTCTCCTCACAGTGCAAGTGATCCTGCTATCATTGAGAAATCAATTGCTATTGACTCCAATCTGACCAAGATCCAAGAACTCCTTACTGTCACTCAATCCACTATTGGTGATATTCATTCAATCTCAAAGGAAACAGGGTCGGACGTCTCCAAGATAAGGGACAACATTCAGCAACTTCGAGAAAATGCAGTTAAGGCATTCAAGGAAGTTCATGACATGATTGATGGGGTCACCATTGAAGTAAATGCCAGCTTTGATCGTCTAAAGGAGGCCATCTGCAACACTCTTACCTATTTTCTGCGTCACTAGTGATAGAAGTTCCAAACAATTTTTTTATGTTTGATATTTTGGGCTGGTTAACTAGCCAAGTAGATGTTTTTTTTCTATTACTTTGCATGCTTATCATGCCATCCTTAGGTAAATCATACATGCTTAGTTTAATGGTTGTGTGCTATAATTATCTGTTTTAGCGTTATTCCCTCTTTGCTGATGTCAAAAAGGGGGAGAAAATGAAGGATATAATTTCTGCAGGTACATATACGAGTCGACTAACTGAGGGGGAGTCAACTGCAACATGAGTCGACTAAATAAGGGGGAGTCAACTGCACCCATTGAGGGGGAGTAAACTTACAGGGAAGTTAATTGATGTTTATACACATTATTTTGTCATCATAAAAAAAGGGAAGATTGTTAGATTTCAGTTTTAATGATGAAAAATAATATAAGTGTATTTGAATGCAGGGACTCAAGGCAATCAATCAGAATCATAGCAAGAAGGAAAGTATCAACCAAGACTGATTGACTGAAGCCATCAAGGAATCAACAAAGCAAATCAAGATTCTGAATTACGTAATCAAAGCAATCAACGAAACAATCAAGATCTAGAATTACACAATCAAAGCTGAAGGAAGATATCGATGATTGAAGCCATCAACAATAGAAGGAAAGAAGTGCTAAAGTTCCGGCGAAGCAAATACTGAAAATCCGGCGGATATCAAGGCTTAAAGATGGAAAGCTATCAAGTCCACTCATCCAGGAAGTGTAACAGAATTCAACCTTATTCTTGGAAAGAATCAGTCTTCGATTCTTTTCAAGGATCAAATCTTTTGGGTTTGCAAATCTCTCCAAACTCCAAAGCCTCCTGCAAAGTATATATACGATCATCTCAGACTTGAAGAAATATTCTTTGATCAAACCAATTACCCTCTCTTTGTTCTACCGCAATCAAACATTGTAGCTCTACTAGATCTGTTGTGTAACTAGTTAGGGAAGAAAGAGAGAAAAGCACCGATGAGGCATTGTATTAACAAAATAAGAAAGATATAGAAACTGAGCAGTTGGTGTAAAACCACACCATTTAGTTTGTACTCAAGAAGCTCAATCACTGAAAGAGAACTCCCTTGCAACCCAAAGGGACTGGACTAGGATTCACATTGAATCCGAACCAGTATAAAAACTCTGGTGTCTTTAATTCTTGTACTTTACTTTTGCTTTTTGATTCTGCATTTCTTATTATCTCGCTATAACATCTAGTCGACTAATTGGTAAACGAGTCAACTAATAATTTACAAAAATAAGCAATTCTCCCCCCTCTTGTACTTTCAGACTGTTCTAACAATTATGTTTGCAAATATTCCTTTGTAAAATGGTGTTCTTTTTGTATCTTAATCTATACGCATTTATCGATCGATAATGGTCTTTATGTTACATTATGTGTCAATGTAATTAATTAATGGAAGCATATATAATTTCTTACTTTAAATGAAGAAATTTCACGAAATTTCACTTTTATGAACGGTTTTTTGTATTTATCATTTATGTGCTTTTACACTGTCTCAACTGAATTCTATATTTTTAGATGAATTTAAAGTTGTGTAGATGAACGAAGTAAGAACTTTTTGCACTATGACTGCAATTAACTATTTTGGGACATAACGTTGCTTTTATATTGCAGCAATTCTACTACTTATAATTAGCACTCCACTTAATTAATGTTCGATTTAGATATATTGGAAACAATAGTCTGATAGTTGTTATGAAAAGAAACGAACATCTACGTTCTAAAAGTTCATCCAAAAAAAAGTTAAGTAAATACTTAGTTATCTTGGTTGTGAATACATATATATTCTCTAATACTAAAATCTTACAAGCTTTAAGAATAAACCAATCATATAATATTCAGACAAAAACATAAATAATATTTCATACATATTCTTCACTTGTTAAAAAAACATTTTAAGCTAGTCAAGATATTTTAACTAAAGCAATTAAGTATTACAATCTTTAAATTTCTTCGCGCAATAAAATATCACATTCATTTAACATAGAATATGAAGCATAACGATATAAGAAATTACATCAATTGACCATTTTGCTTTGTTTTTCTTTTTCAAAATTTTGGTCAACTAGAGGTCTTTAATGAGTTGTTGCGATACAGGTTAAGCAAATCATAACGCAAAGGAGGTGTTGAACTGTCTTATCAGTTATCAAAACAATTAATCAGGCTGCACATGGGCCTGCTATTTAAAGTTTCATATCGTTACACGTGGGGATCTTATTTTATGTTTGAAATTTTTTTAATTTTTTTTTAATAATCGTGGTGTTCGGGGCAATTTGCAGGCATCTCGACTAATTCCGTGAGATACTTGTCCTTTATGGCAATGTCAGAACTTTCCCCAAAGGTGTTTAAACTTGAAAGAAATGAAAAAATTTTCCGACAAAAGGTGTTCACTGTATATTTTATACCTCTAAAACCTAATATTTTATTTATATACACAGTGTAATTTTTCGAGAAAGAATGGTCAAATGACACCCTTAGAACAATGTGACTTCGCTTGCCACTTCCTACCGGCATGTACCAAGTAGCTCTGTTCACTTAAGCTTGAATAGGTGAGAAGACAAATGTTATTAGAATCAAAGTCCAAGTAAAATTTAACCATAACGGGATTGCTTTGGTGATCGGTCAAATTTTCGATTGAAGTTAGCTTTTATAGCAAATACAGATTGACAACGTACAAAAGATAATAATAACAAGTTACATCTTGTAGTTTACTGATAGCGTTAAAAATCTTTCACAGTGAAACGTGTGTGTATATATATATATATCAATGCACAAGAACCCTATTGGATCTTTTCCCCGTTGACCTTATCAACTTTGACCAGAACCCTTCTTTCTTCTTTTGCCCATTCAATCCACCTGATCTTGCAACAAAAGCTATTGATCTGCTCTTCTTCAAACCCCCTCCGGCGCCGGCACCGGCACCGATGATGCTGACGAAAGAGAAGGGACCCACAACGTCGGAGGTGATCCGGCGGTGGCCGCCAGTGCGGGGAGAATCAAAAGTGGAAGAAGAAGAAGTAGAGGATGATGCCAAAGAAAGTGGGATTATTGTTGTTGTTGAAGTAGAAAGCTTATTGAGTCTTTCTCTAAGACAATGAGAACAAACTCCTGGCTGCTGCTTATGATTTGGATGCTTCTTGCATATAATTTCTGGCTCAGTAAAACCCATTTTTTGATTGGTACAGAAGTATATAGGACTGAATTTTGGAAAAATAGTCTTGGACTAGATAGCTGATCTTGTCACGTAATATGACTAATTAAAGAACAAATGCATGTGAGTGGAAATATGAAGATAAGAATATTTATATATACATACACACGGGTGGATGTTGTGTGGGGGGGGGGGGGGTCAAGAAAAATTAACGTGTTTGAAATATGAGTCATTGGCCGGTGTGAAATTGGAAATAGTGTCTGTTTGAGAGAGTTAGGAGAAGAGGGAGATGTATAGGGAGTGGGGACCGTGTGGCTCACGACCGACTTTGCTTCAGCTTTTATGATCTTTCCAACAGTTACGTTGTGCACGCATAACTTGTGCGACATTACGACAAAATTTTAATTTATGTTTTATACGGCAAATTTTAATTTATATTCAAATGACACTATAATTATTTTCGTTATCAATATAATCTTAGCATTGATTATTTGTTTTTTTATTAAACAATCAAGGATTACATTAGGATAACACTCATGTTTAATATGAGAAGCATCGGAGCAAAGAATTGATCGAAGAAACTATGGAGAAATGAGAAATTCCTACATTGAACTACCCTTCTCGTAATACTCCCCCTCAAGCTGGTGGGTGAAAGACATCAACCAAACTAAGCTTGGATAAGGGAAGGTGGTGTTGAGCAGTGGACAATCCTTTTGTGAGAAGGTCAGCAAGCTGCTGAGCAGAGGAAATATGCTGAGGAATTATGAGCCCGAATTTGATTTTTTCACGTACAAAATGACAATTTAGCTCAATATGTTTGGTGCGTTCATGGAAAATGTGATTATTGGCAATCTGGATTGCTGCCTTATTATCACAGAACAAGGACACAACTTGAGAAATGATAAGTCCCAACTCTTGCAATAGACCAGTGATCCAAGTTATTTCAGCTACTGTTGCTGCCATGCTCCTGTATTCAGCTTCTGCAGAGCTCCTGCTAACTTTATGTTGTTTCTTGGATTTCCAGGAAATGAGTCCCTCACCCAACTTGATAACATATCTAGTGACTGACCTCCTTGTGTTAAGGCAAGAGACCCAATCTGAATCACAGTAGGCAGTCAGATTTGTGATAGGATCAACAGGCAATAACACACCCAACCGAGGACACCCTTTGAGATATCTAACCACTCTAAAAGTTGCGTCCAAATGTGATTGTTTAGGTCTTTGCATGAACTGACTCAAGCTCTGAACTGCAAAGCTAATATCCGGCCGAGTGATAGTAAGATAAAGAAGCTTTCTAATCAATTGTTGATAGGCAGTGGCAACCTCAAGTTCTGGATCATTTGTATCTCCTACATGAGTATCGTACTCAACAATGGTCAACTTTTGATTGAGCTCTAAAGGTGTTCTAGCAGGTTTACAACCACTTAATCCTACTTGAGAAATAAGCTCCAACGCATACTTCCTTTGATTAAGCAATGTTCCCTTCTTTGACCTCATCACCTCAATTCCAAGGAAATATCTTAACTGTCCCAGGTCCTTTACTTTGAATCGATTGTGTAGGGTCATTTTTTCATATTCTATCAATATGGAATGACTACCAGTGATGAGTAAGTCATCCACATATATGAGAATCACCACCAATCCATCTCCCTGTTTCTTGGTAAATAAGCAATGATCAAATCCACTCTCTTTGTATCCACTCTCCATTAAGGCTTCTGTAAGCTTAATAATCCATTGTCTAGAGGCTTGTTTAAGGCCATGTAAAGATTTGAGAAGTCTGCATACCTTGGTCTCCCCCTGTTTGGTGAACCCTTGAGGCATACTCATGTAGACTTCTTCATCCAAATCTCCTTGTAAGAAAGCATTGTTAACATCCATTTGGTATAGAGGCTACCCTTTGGAAGTGGCTATACTGATAGCAAGCCTCACTGTCACCATTTTTTCAACAAGTGAGAATGTGTCGTGATAGTCAAGTCCTTCCTTTTGATTGTATCCTTTTGCAACCAAGCGAGCCTTGAACCTTTCCACCTCTCCATTTTCTTTGTACTTGACTTTGTAGATACATTTTGATCTAATAGCTTGCTTCCCGTTAGGTAATTCAGTCAATTCCCAAGTCTTGTTATCTTCCAGTGCTTGTATCTCCCGATTCATTTCTTCAATCCATTTATTATCTTGAACTGCCTCCTTAAAGGAGTTTGGTTCAATGCATGCAGAAAATCCCCTCAAATAGGATTGATATCTTGTTGACAAATTTCCATAGTATAACCCTTTGGATAATGGATAGAGACACTGATTAGCAGTGTTCTTGGTTGTCACATAATCTTTCAACGAAATGGGAGGCTTGGACACTCTCCCCCCTTTCCTAACTTCATGATATGTTTCCTGAACTGATGGTTGTTGAGTGTATGAATCTGATGGTTCATCTAAACTGGCTTATGAATCATCAGTATCTGAAGCATTAGTATTTGTTGCAAATGCCTCTCCTGGAACTGGATCAATATGATCATAATGAGTTTCTATCACATGTTCAGGATGTATCACCTGTTCTTGAGCGCCATTCTCATCAAGACCGCTCGTTGTTTCTTGTTCAATGCCTAGCTGGGTGATTGCACCACCAACTCTGGCTGCTTTTGGAATAAATCAGCAGAATCTGTTTCAGAGTTTTTGAATGGAAACATATCTTCCTTGAAATCAACATCCCTGCTTACTATAAAGACCTTTCTTTCTAAATCATAAACCCTGTATCCCTTTTGAGTTGTTGAATACCCTACCAGCACATATTTACTTGCCCTTGGACTGAACTTATCTCCTCTTGGAAGTTTACTAGCATATCAAAGACAACCAAACGCCTTAAGGTGATTTATATCAGGTGGTTTGTTGTATAAGAGCTCATGCGGTGATATTCCTCTTAAAACAAAAGTAGGCCATTTGTTAATTAAGTACACAACAATCTTCATACATTCTCCCCAAAACCTATTAGGAATTGAACTTTGGAACTTCAAAGCTCTAACTACTTCTAGAATGTGTATATGCTTCCTCTCCACTACCCTATTCTGTTGAGGTATGTATGCACAACTGCTTTGATGAACAATTCCTAATGAAGAAAATAATTCATTGCAATTAGAGTTGAAGAATTCAGTGCCATTATCAGATCTCAATGTCTTAACAGTCACCCCAAATTGATTTTTTACCATTAAAAAGAAACTCTTCAATAAAACTATTACTTCACTCTTTGATTGCAACAAACATATCCAAGTAAATCTACTGTAAGCATCTACCACAGTAACAAAGTAGTGCTTCTTGTCATGAGTAGGTATTCTATGAGGTCCCCATACATCTACATGAACAAGCTGAAAAATGCTAACAGTGTTACTATTACTGGATGGAAATTTTAGCCTGCTTTGCTTAGCCAAGGAACATATGTCACAACTATGCTTCACTCTGCAATCCACCGAGTTTCTTAACTGTTGAATGTGCTGCATTGCATTTATTGAAGGATGTCCCAGTCTTATGTGCCAAAGAACTGAATTGTTTGCATAACTGGTAACCATTGTTGCTGTAGGCATTGATCTTCTCTGCAGAAGATACAATCCACATGATTCCTTACCAATCCCCATCACCTTCCCATTTTAAAGACCCTGCAGCACACAGAAGTCAGGGAAGAAAATTGCAATACAACATAATTCCTTGGTCAATTCTGAAACTGACAACAGGTTGAACTTAAAATTAGGAACATGTAAAACATCCTTCAATACTTGGTTTTCCAGTATAGAAACACTTCCTGTATGAGTTATTTTGCATTTATTCCCTATTGGTACTTGCACTCCATTATCATTTGTATTACAATCCTTAACATCATGCATAATCTCCTTATGAAAGGTAGATGTGAAGCTCCTGAGTCTAATATCCAATCACAATCAAAAGCATTTGATAATAATGCACTTATACCTGCCATAAGTGAGTGACAGTCACCTGTGTCTTGTTTGTTCAGAAGGTTCACTAGTTGCTTGTATTGATCCTCTGTAAAGAAATTCCCTTGTGTGGACTGTATGCTTGATGTATTCCCTTTCTCTGCTACATTCCCTTTATCTGCTGTAGCAGCATTAGCATAAGGATTGACTCCTTGTATTGGTGCTTTCTTCTTACTCTTGAAATCCGGAGGATATCCTATAATTTTGTAACAATTCTCTTCAAGTGTCCTTTATACCCACAGAACTCACAAATCAATCCTGGCCTTTTTATCTTAAATCCCTGATTGAATGTCTCATTCTTTCCAGCTAGCATGGTCAAAACATCATTGTTAGACTCCCTTACTCCAAGAGCTATTTGGATTTCTTCTTGTATGACCAAGGCATAAGCCTGATTAACTGTCAAAACATGTGTTTTGAGTAACACCTGACTTCTCACATGACTATTGCTTTCATTTAAACCAACCAAAAATTGTAAGAGTCTTAGGTTTTTGAATCGTTCAATGGAAGGTCTCGTCTCCTCACAATCACACCCAGGTCCTGCCACTAACAAGTCCATTTCATCCTATAGATCTTTCATTTTTGAGGAATAAACAGTGACAAAATCAGTTCCCTGAGTTAAGGACCGTATCATCTTCCACAATCGATAAGTTTGAGTCAAATTCGATTTATCAAATCGTTCCTTAAACTCGCTCCAAACTTTCGATGCATTAAATGATACTAGTTTGCAATTCCACCGCCACTGTTTTCCCAATCCATGACAGTACTACATCATTGCATCTCTCCTATTGATTTGCCAATTCACCTTTAAATGAGCCTTTTACACAGGTTCCTTCTATGAAACCTAATTTATTTTTCACCAACAGTGCAGTTCGCATAGCTCGACTCCATAGGCCATAGTTTTCCGGACCTATGAGTTTTATGTCAATTAATGCTACGCTAGGCTTGTCCGATTCTATCAAGTACAAAAGATGATTGTGATCAATTCGAGAAACTTCAATCTCCGATTCCACCATGGGAGAATCTTCAACAATAGCTTCCTACTGAATTTTTGAAATTTTTTGTCCTTAATCTAGATCGATTGCTCTGATACCATAATAGAATTTGAGATCTAACATAATGAACTCGAATTCATACGCATGCAGATGAAGGAATGAAGGATTAGATCGTGCAGTAGAGAGAGAAAGTAGAGAGAAGGAAGAGCAAAGCTCCGTATCGTGTATATTATCTGAAAACATAGGGTTTCTAACTAATATAACCACCTTCAAGGTGGTTAGTGGAGACTCCTTGTAAAAATACAAAAGTACCCTCGCTTCCTAATACTCTTTACTCTACACATACGATAAAGCAATCCGAATAAGAGAAAGGCAGCTACAACTGATGAGAAATAAGATCAACAACATTATAGTAACTAAAATCAGCTCCTAGAGAAATTATCTCTTTTATTTTTCAAATTACTTCTCCAATTAATGTTCGACAATAAACCCACCAAAGTAAAAGTGGTCGATCATTTTCCTTAATAGAAAATTGGTAAAGATATGAACTATGGGGAGGGATCCAAATCAACTCCCTGTAATACAAATAAGAGAAAGTGAACAAAACCACAATTCTCTGTTATTTCTTCATTGTTTTCTTAATTAAGGCTATATATATTAAGGATTTAAGAGAAGAATCATTGACTCAGACTAAAAAATAAATTTCACTTTTAACAGGTTAAAAGTTCATATTTTAATTTTGTCAAGTAATTCAGTTAAAAGTAAATGGTATATATTACTGTCTTTTAATTTCTGTTCCGCATAAAAAGTGTCATATTCTCATAAAAAAAAGAAACCGTTATATTCATGCAATAGATATATAGATGGAAGCATAAAGATGGGATAAGAGGGATACATATTAGTTAATTGGTCCCTTTTTTCTTTGTGTTTCTTTTTCAAATTTTGGTCAAATCTAGGTCCTTAAAGATGTTGATCCAATAAAGATTCGAGAATAATTAAGCAAAATTTGAACACTAATTGTATTAATTGGTGAAGCATTCAACGGTCTTAGTAACACATTCTTCCATATGATCGGGATCTTGTATTAGGTTTGCGATTAAAGATAAATAATGTTATTAGAATCAAAGTCCAAGTGAAATTTATTTCTTTTACTTTATGCTTTGTGTGTAACTATTTATTTCTTACAAGGAATTATTATTAAAGGTAAAATTAGAGTTTAAATTAAAAATTTACTAAAGGTAAAAGGATGACATTATTTTTTAAACTTACTAAAAAAGAAAGCAAGACATATAAATAGTGCCCAAATCATTACGCCTGCATGTCGGAACTTATTCGACCACTACTAGAAATCCGGCAAAAACTGATCAAGAAAAATCGACCAACTTTGGTCGGTTTGGTCGATTTTTTAAAATATTTTATTTTTTATATTTTTTTTACAAAACCGACCAACATTGGTCGATTTTTTTGGCGCAAAAATGTGGGAAACTATTTTTGAATCCCGTGAATTTTTTTTTTTCAAGAAACCGACCAACTTTGGTTGGTTTTTCAATTAAAATAAATAAAAATTAATATTAAAAAACCGACCAAAATTGGTTGGTTAATTCGGCTGGTCATTTTAAAAAACCGACCAACTTTGGTCGGTAATTTTTTTTTAAAACAAAAATCGACCAACTTTGGTCGGCTATTTTCGTGCGAAAATACAATTAAAGAGTATAAATAAAATAAAAGATAATCTTAAAACAAAGTGCGCCAATGATCTAGTGGTAGAATAGTATCCTGCCACAGTACAGACCCCGGCTCGATTCCTAGATGGTGAATCTTTTAATTAAACAATTAAAATACCGACCAACTTTGGCCGATTTTTTTTGCAATATTTTTTTTTTTTGAATTTAATTTACCGACCAACGTTGGTCGGTAATTTCTGACCAACTTTGGTCGGTATTTCTTTCTGATCGTTAAAATACCGTCCACACGTAAATGATCGCGTTTTGGTCGGTAATTGGCCATAACCGACCAACTTTGATCGATTTTTTTGGTCGGTCTTTAGCAAATTTCTAGTAGTGGACAAGGAACTTTGATACCTTAGGACTATTATAGTTATGATCATCACTCACCGGGGCTTCACTCGCCAAACCCTTATCATCAGGTCACAACTTTCTTGACATTTTGATATTGGGCAGATGTCAGCTCCAATAATAAAATACTCTGGAAAGCCCACATAAGGCATACACTTTTTGTTGCCGTTGGAGACATATAAATTGAAAAATATGGATAAATTTTTGAGAAGAAGGTAAAATCAATGATAACATTACTGATATTCGATATAATTATTACTTGTAAGCAACATATATTGGTAGGGTCCGACTATACCTAATTGTAATCTTCAGTCTTCTGCCTAATTAATCTTCACATATTGTAATATTTAACATGTTGGAGGATACAACCCTACCCTCCTAGTATTATTATGAAATGTAATAATTATTTATATGATTGATCGTGGTTCAAAATTTTCTTATCATGGATGTATATATTAAAACCCTTTTCATAAAAGTAAGATCTGTAAAAGAATTACTGAAATTCGAGTTCAATCATGACACACATTTATTTTAATTATGATTTTCGCTATTGTACTGCGACTTGGAATGGTAAATATTGTACGAAAATCAAGCTTAATTAAGCATTCCACATTCTCTTAAATTTGAAGATACTTATCCAAGATTTTAAATTTCCCGTTAATCTTAATTCTTAACGAAACTATATGAAGAATTGAAGACATTCATTCACTTCAGTGTCACGACCCCAAATCCTAACAGGTCGTGATGGCGCCTATCGTGAAACTAGGCTAGCCAATCATCACATAACTACCCATCCGTTCTATTATAATGTTTCAATAATCAATAACAAGCAACAACAAAGCATAAAATAATTTCTTTAAGTTTCTACGCCCCAATAAAAATCTAACATTCTAAACAATCCTCCCAAGACTGGAGTCAACATGGTCACGAGCATCTACGAAATAAAACTAACTCTACTAATGTCTTAAATAAAGTCTAGGAATGAAATGCAAAATGGAGAAGATGTGGACGCTGGACAGCTACCTCAAAATCCCGTAAAGCTTCTGCTAACGAACAAAGACAGCTACTGCTCCGGGCCGGCACCTGGATCTGTGCACAGAGGCACAGAGAGTAATGATGAGTACACCAACTCAGTAGTAATAAAAATAAATCACAGTCTGTGAAACACGAAACACACAACACATATACACCAATTCACAAAAATAGTAAAACACCAAGTCACCATAAAGTATTCATCAAATACATAAGTTCGAAAATCAATTTCCAGAAATCCTTTAAAACAAGTATAATTCCAATATATCTCAGTAAAACTCTCGGTAAAATTACTTTGAAAAACGAAGTGAATCGTAGTCAAAAACTCAGTAAAATCATCATAAATCTGCCCCTCAGGCCATAATCATTTCTCGTAACAATTTCCCTCAGCACCTTACCATCACTCAGTATCAGCCCATCAGGCAACCTCACAGTTACTCAGTATCAACCCATCAGACAACCTCACGGTCATTCAGTATCAGCCGATCAGGTGACCTCACAGTCACTCAGTATCATCCCCGCGGGCATCACTCGCACTCTATAGATACCTGCGCTCACTGGAGGTGTACANGGGGGGGGGGGGGGGGGGGGGGCTCCTACAGCCCAAGCACTATAACAAGCCACATCATGGCATAGATCACTCACAGTATTGGCCTTCGGCCAGCCACATCATGGCATAAATAACTCACAATATTGGCCCGCAGCCTCACTCAGTCAAACACTCTCAACATGCCACTTGGGCCATCATTATACCGGGTTCTCGACCCAAAACAATATTTTTTTTTTCAAGAAATAATATCAACATACTCTGAGTGTCAAACAATTATCAAGAAAAGACTGAGTGAAAATCATAACAGTGAGGAAAATAGTAAAAACAGCCCCCAAGGGGTAAACATATCGGCACTAGGCCCCAAACATGGCTTACATCCCAAAATATATCAAAATATATCAATACTATTAAGCATAGGCTTTAAAATCGGGTTCGCAACTCAATAGTTGCCTAAAAAGGAATATATTTCCAAATTTCCAATCTTTGCATTCCAAAATCCGTGAAAGGATGCATAGTCCGGGGTTCATACCCTCAGGACAGGATTTAAAGACATTACTTACCTCAAACTAGCCCGAAAATCTACTCTGCAACCCTCTTGCCTCTCGAATCAACTCCCGAGCGCTTCAAATCTATAAAGATCAGATTTTTACCATCAAATTATGCTAAAGGAATGAATTCCAATCGAAAAGTATCAATTTTAGCATAAAACCCGAATTTAGCCAAAACTCGACCCTCGGGCCCGCATCCCGGAACTCGACAAATTTTATACCAAAGTGTTCTTCATCATCTCACGAGTCCGTATATATTAAGAACGCTAAAATCGGAGTTCGTTTGACCCCTCAAATCGACCCCTAAATGTCTCATAAATCTCAAGCCCTAACTCTCTCTTTTTCCTACTGATTTTCATAATTAAACACTGATATAAGGTCTCCAATCGCATATAATCGAGTTATTAAGTCCAAAAAGCTTACCTCAATGATGAACCAACGTTTCCCTCTTCAAAATCCCTCAAAAACCTCGGAACCCGTACAACAACGGTAAAAAGAGGGTTAAAATTGCGAAGGCATGGTTATATACTTTCTGAACAGTGGTTCCGCACCTGCGGCCACTTAAGCGCACCTGCGGACCCGCACCTGCGGTCCCAGGTGCGTACTTGCGGAGCACCCTCGAATCTCAGCCTCCGCACCTGCGCTGGTACTTCCGCATCTGCGGCTTCGCAGGTGCGAAAAATACCTCGCACCTGCGGAATTTCCTCATCTACCTTACTTCCGCATCTGCATGCATTTCGCCTCTACTGCAGGCCCGCACCTGCGGTCACACCAGTAATCAGAAACCAGTAGCTGTTTGCTGCATTTTCTCAACTTCGAATCTCCCGTTAACCATCCGAAATCAATCCCGAGCCTCTCGGGACCCCAACCAAACATACCAACACATCATATATGATCATTCAAACTTAGTTGCACTCTCAAAACTCTAAAAATAACATCAAAGCATCAAAATCACTTCGGATTCAAGCCTAAGAACTTTGAAATTTCTAAGATCTACCAACGATACCGAAACTATCCAAAATAAATCCGATTGACCTGAAATTTTGCAGACATATCCAAAATGACCTTACGAATCTGTTCCAACTTCCAAAATTCTATTCCGACCCTGAGTAGCCCATTTTCAGTGCCGACCGAAAATTACCAAAAATGAACTTTTGCCAATTCAAGCCTAATTCTACACCGGCCCTCACAAAAATATTTCGAACACACTCCTAAGTCCCAAATCACCTAACAAAGCTATCCGAGCCATAAAATTCGTATTTCGAGGTCTTTTACCAATAAGTCAACTCTCAGTTGACCTTTGCAACTCTGAGGCTATTTTTAAAGACTAAATGACTAAATTCTTGCTACATCATTCCGATTCCGAGCCTACAAACTCTAACACATCATAAATAGTATAACCAACCTATGAAAAGGAAAAAACAGGAATACTAATGAAATTTCTACGGAATGACCGGCCGGGTCGTTACATTCAATCTCCAATTAATTGTTCCACATGTGTTAGACCGACATTGTGGTCAAAGTGAAAACATATATAAACACAATAGAGACGGATTTAGGATTTGATAGTGGCGGGCACCATATCAAATAAAACTTTGAGTAAATATTAAATGTGGAATCGAATCTAAACAATGTATTAAAATAATATATATATATATATATATGTTCACCTTTAAAATCGGATAACAATTAAACTTATAAGTGATTTTAAGGATATGCGATTCCACATAGCATAAATTGATTAAATATGATGATTAATTCTAGAAATTAATCAGTAAAATAAAGAAAACCAGTATAGAAATGCAATTTGGCCCTCGAGCTAGATCGCCCTCGTATCGGCTAAGAATATAGTTAAGAAATATGAACTGAACTGAGGAACAAAAGAGTTTAAGAGAGAAAACAATATTATATGGCCTTGTTATGCGAAAGTTAGATGATTGCAAATGATTAGAACCCCCTTTATATAGTAGAGGAATCCTACTTATGGTATAATTCTAATTACAGAAGAAAATCTCATGATTAGCTAAATAACCGTTCTTGATTTGATCTATTCCGAGGTTTCTGCCACGATCCGCGAGTGGTCATGGATATCTCGGCTTTCCGTTGGTATGCTATCTTCGGTCTTGCTCGATGTCTATCCTTTTTGGTCTCGATAATGGTCTTGATCTCGATTGGTACTTCGAATCCCGAGCTCGATACCTCAACTTCATGTCTCGGTCTGATATAATATGGGACTGATCCTCGATCCACCATCCTGGTCTCGGTTATACAACAAAATCAGGTGAGCCCGATTTTAACCGTATACAGGTAGTCCCCTCATTTTTTGAAGTGTAATGACATGAAACAAATTGAGTCTTCGATCTTTACCCCGATTTGTCATGACATCATCATCGTGACATAAGCGACATAGGTGATCGAAACGTCCCGTTGGTACAATCAGGTTTTTAATGTGTGTCCGTTGACGGTCGACCACTAATAGCTTTGAACCGTCGCCGTGAAACCCATAAATAGGTCCCTTTTCTATTCTTTCAAACTTTACTTTCAATCTCTTCTGCTCTAATCTTCAAAGCTCTCTGCATCTTTCAAGTTTTTCCTCTTCAAATCTTCAAATTCCATTGTTGATCCCTTCTTAAAATGACAATTATTATCATCTCCATTCTTCTTTACCCTCAAAATCTAATGGCGAAAACGTCTAAAACAGTTCCACAAAAAGAAAATGCCTTCTCATCTCGGCCGGCCGGCGAGAAAACAACGGCGGAGCCACGCCTTGAGGTGCTTGTTCCC
>ML308698.1:37641-67095 GCA_005239505.1 Nicotiana paniculata | reverse complement strand
GGGGGGGGGGGGGGGAGTGCGTTATTAGTTCCGACTTCAAGGTCGACAAAACCTCATCGGTCACCGATCGATGCGAGGCAGTATCGAGATACATATGCTCGATATTTGAGAATTTCCTCAAACAAGTGAAGAAAGACTATAACTGGGAAAACAAAGAAGTAGTGATACTGGCCCCTGAAGAAGACATCACTACCCACATGGAAGGATTTTTGAGTGTTTACACTTACCCATTCACGCTGGGTCCCCTCGATCCATCCATCGTGGACTTTTTCCAAAAATACACAGTAACTCTCCGACAAATCCACCCCTCTTTTTGGAGGATTGTAATATTGCTCCGATTTTTCGTGAGTAAAATTGACGGGATATTTTCACCCTCAACCACCTTATAAGGTTGTATATCCTCCGACTCTACCGAGGTAGGTTGATAAAACTCCAACGCCAGCCCACCAAGACTTTCATCTCAAGCATAGACGAGGATAGAGGCCGGGGTTGGATGGGTCGGTTTGTCCGAATGAGGACCTCGGACCTAATTCTGGCTGAGAGCATGCTTTTTCCCGAAAGATGGAATATGAAATGTAAGTATGATTCCATTATCAATTTCTATATGTGAATTTCACTTCTTCACCTTCTCTTATCGATGTTCTTTTTTGGTGTAGTTGCTGCCTGGATGCCGGGTGCGGTTCCCCATCTCGAGAGTTGGGTCAGGAGCCTCGTCTCGACGTTGACGTATGATGAACGCGCATGGCGTGATTTATTGAAAGGCCAGTAGGAAGACAAGAACCATGGTAGGCCTTATTCTTGTATATAATGATTTGATTAAAACATCTGTCTGAACTTACTTAGTTTCTTCTTCTGCAGGTCTCAGAAAAGATGCAGTCGTGAGGCCCCCGTCCGGTGAAGAAGAAACTTCACTCCTATCACGAAACTAGAAAAGGAGAACAAGAGGAAAAGGACCTCGACCTACGAGGGGCCAGAGCCTAAGAAGAGAGTGGCTCGTAAGCCAAAAAACAACGCCATTCCTCTGTCTGTGGAGTCAGCCCAACTCCTAAGGGAGGAAGAAGAAGAAGAAGAAAAGGAGGACGATTCCGGTATGGTGTCTCGTGCATGAGATAATACCTAGGGTCAAAAGGCCATCAGATTGGTTGAAGCTGGAAATATTTTGCCTCGAGCTGTCGGGGTCCAAGAGAGGGATTCAATCGGGGTACCTGAGCTAACTGGAGCCGAAGATGTCTCACCTCGGGGTGAGAAGGCAACGGAAATGGCTGTGGAGGCAGATCTCGAGGCTCCTCGAGATGGAGAGAATTCCCTAAGAGACCCTTTTGGGGAAATAGAAATCGCAGAATCCCCGTCACTTCCTTTATTTTCCGAGGAAATGATTCGGGAGGCTCGGGCCATGAAGACTCATTATGCAGAAAGAGCCCACATAGGGAAGGACCCTTTACGTGATTATTTCACTAGGGTCGATGACACTGTTGGCCTGAGTGACTTAGAGATACCGAGGAAGAGCTCGGGCGAAACTTCCTCGAGATTAAGATTAACCAGCCAGTTTCCGGCCCCTAGTGTCAATCCCGTCTGCAAACGAACAATTATAATCTCGATCCCATGGGATGCATGAGTTTTTGTCGCCCCCATAGGGGTGGCTATTTATCTTCGGATCTTGTTCATGAAGGAGGACCAAGATCTGATGGACGAGGTGGGAGCATTGTATCTCTTTAAAGAGGCCCAACATGCCTTGAATTGGGTAAAACCTAACTCCTTTTGCCGATAACAGTTTCTATACTTGTGTTTTTTCTTTTCTTGCCTAATTCCTTTTCTTCTATTTGTGTAGGCATCTGTGCTTCATCATGAAGATTTCTCTAGGTCTCGAGGAGAAATGAGCCTATACGAGGCCGAAATTCAAGGGCTCAATGAGGAGAAAAACGTCCTCAAGCTTCCTAGTGAACAAAAAGAAGAAGAAGCCAAGGGCCTTCGAGTTGAGTTGGCTGTGGCTCAGAAAGAATATTAGAAGTTTATGACATCAGTTCGGGCATGACGGCTAACAGTTCGATCCCAAAGGTCCAACAGAAGCTCGAGATAATCAGGCAACTTTGTGAAGAGGTAGATATGGTGAAGGCGAAAACCATAACATGGAAGCAAAACATGGACCGTTTTTCCTCAGAGAAGGAGGCTGCTCGCGCTCAACTATCCTTGGATGAGAGTCAACTCCAAAAGCTTGAAAGAGAAAAACTTGGTGAAATCCAAGAAAATCATGGAGTATAAGACTCGATTGGGTACGGTAACCTCCTATCGAGAGACGCTGATCATGGAACTTGTGGCAGCCAAATCTGAGGCTGAGACAGCCAAGGCCGATGCTGAAGCAATCGTGGCTGTTTATCAGTCTGAAACGGAAGCTGCTCAAGCTTGAGCAAATTGCCGAAGTCTCTAAAGTTCAAGCCTATTGGTTTCCGAGCATGCCAAGTGCCAGTCTCAAAGGGGACTCTCGAGGAGATCCATGCTCGTGGCTTCGATCTCCTTGCCGAGATCGAAAATGCGAAAGAGATTGAAGCCAAAGCCAAAGCATTGGCCTCTCCCGATGACGACGACTCTGGTTGCATGAGCAAGTGAGAGAGTGGAGAAGACCCCGATGGTGAAGATGTTTCTCTTGGAGAAGATTAGGCACTTAGGAGCTTTCTTTTTGAATTTTTGTATAGGATCCCGACTGGGCCATGTTGCCCTTGTAAATAACTTTTGACATATGTATAAAGATCTTTTTCCCTTTTTGTCTTGTCTTTACTTCATTTCTACCTTATGAAATTTTTGTTTTGTTTATGCCTTATTAAATTGTATTCATAGGTTCAAGGCTTAGGCAATTTGACCGAAACCGAACTAGTATAGTTTTTACGATCGAGTGAGTGCTTGCTCGAACTCAAAGTAAGGTAACCACTAGGATTTATTTGAGTGAGCACGATCTCTCGAAATCAATACAAAAAATGGCCTTAGGCTTTTTTATTAGGCCGATATGGCCTTTGTAGAAACAATGTTTATGGCTTTCTCCCCTTTTCGGCTTGAAAAGTTTGTTTATCATTTGTATAAAATCTGTAATGTCTTAGCACAAAATAAGGAATTGTTCGATAGTTCGAACAATTTTGTACTCATTAGAGTTTTCAAGTCTTGATATTATCGAATCCCTTTGTAATTTTGCCGAGGGTTTCCTTTTTAACTGGTTTATGTAAATATTCGGAGGCCTGTTTTATTATGGAATTCGGACGTCTCCGAACCGTTTTAATTTGGCCATAGACTTTTTAGTTTGGGATTTTAATCTTGGGATTATTTCCGTTTCACTTCGAGCTTGCCCGAAGTGTCAGTCCCCGAGTGGGGTGGCCGTGGCCTATAAAAATAGAGGGTTGCCTTTAAGGTCTTGTAATCTTGAAGTTTTGATAATTCGACCTCGTCTATTTTTTGGACGGAAGTCCCCGAGTGTGTGGTTAGTTGTTCGAACTTCAGTTATGATCGGCCCTTAAGCCTGTTTACACAATAGATCAAGAGTACTTGCAAAGTAAAATTTTTCTAAGGCATGAGATATCGGCAAGGAAAAATACTTCTCCTAAAAGATGATTATATATGCGTACATGTTTAATGTCAGGGCTCGAGCAACCTATATGGGCATGGTCCATTCGACCGTTGGCCCTTACAAAATTTACCTATCGAGACCCAGCTGTCACGTAGTAATTTCCTTGCAACAACGTTGACATTCGAGGGTGATGCCCCCAGTATTCGAGGTTGATTGTAAAGAAGCCTTGAATACTGTTGAATTTATCTAAGTTAGCACGGTCAATGGTTTCCTCGTTAAAAAACCTAGCCAAAAAAATCCATTTGGGACAAAAATCGAACTAAGGGAAAAAAAGTGCAATGCGTGCTTTCAGACCTAAAGACTTCGTGTTGAAAAATCCATCGTCGTTCCTGATAGAACACCTGCAATGGTTAGTTTAGAATATAAATGAAAATAGACGAGTCATACCTTAGCAGTAGTATCGTTTTAGGAGCGACACATTCCAATTGTTCGGTAATTGCTCGTCGTTCATTGTTCTAAGCTTGTAGGATACTTTTCCGATGATGTTGAGGACCTGATATGGTCCCTCTAAATTTGGACCCAGTTTTCCTTCATTCGAATTTTGAGTGTTGAGGGTGACCTTTCTTATCACCAAGTCCTCGATTTTAAAATATCAAAGGTTGGCTCTTCGATTGTTGTACTTTCGATCCGCTATTTTTGTGCGGCCAATCGAACGAGGCCGACCTCGTGTCTTTCGTCCAACAATTCTAGGCTTGTATTCATGGCCTCGTGATTTGATTCGTCTGTTGCATATCGAAACCTGAGGCTAGGTTCCCCAACCTCGACCGAGATAAGAGCTTCAACACCATAGAATAAAGAGAACGTTGTTGCCCCTGTACTGGATTTCAACATCGTGCGGTACACCCAAAGAACCTCTAGAAATATCTCTCTCCATTTTCCCTTAGCGTCGGTTAATCTCTTCTTAAGATTTTGAATAATGGTTTTGTTGGTCGATTCGACTTGTCCGTTCCTGCTGGGATGATACAGTGTTGATAAAATCCTTTTAATATTGTGATCCTCGAGAAATTTAGTCACTTTTCTGCCGATGAATTGCTTTCCATTATCTCATACAATCTCGGCAGGCATCCCAAATCGACATATAATGTGGTCCCAAATGAAGTCATGACTTCTTTTTCTCTGACTTTCTTGAAAGCCTGTGCTTCAACCCACTTAGAAAAATAACCAATCATAAAAAATAAACTGAGCTTTACCTGGGGCTGATGGGAGAGGGCCGACGATGTCCATTCCCCATTTCATGAACGACCATGGGTATAGGACCGAGTGGAGTTGCTCCCCGGGTTGGTGAACCATTGGCACATAACTTTGACATTTGTCGCACTTTCGAACGAACACTTTTGTATACTTTTCCATATCGACCCAGTAGTACCCTGCTCTGATAACTTTGTAAACCAATGATTAGTCACCGAAATAATTTCCACAAGTGCCTTCGTGAATCTCCCGTATGATGTAGTCGATATATCCCGATCCCAAACATATCGCCAAGGGTCCATCGAACATCTTCCTAAACAACGTTACGTCCTAAGACAAAGTGAGCTCCCTTTGTGCGTAGAGTTCTTGACTCTTTTGGGTCTGAGGGGAGATTTCCGTTCTTGAGGTATTCTATGTACGTGTTTCTCCAATCCAAGGTCAGACTTGTAGAGTTTATTTTGGCGTGGCTTTCTTCGATCACTGATCTCGAGAGTTGTACGACAGTACCCGAGTTAAGTTCTTCATCTTCGACCAATAATCCCAAGTTTGCAAGGGCATCGACCTCGATGTTCTATTTTCGAGGTACATGTTGTAAGTTTCACTCTTTAAACCTATGTAAAGTTACCTGTAGCTTGTCCAAGTAACTCTGCATTCGATCTTCTCGGGCTTCGAAAGTTCTGTTGACTTGGTTTACCACGGTAGAGAATCACATCTGTCCTCGATGAACTCTGCCCCCAAGATTTTAGCCAACTCGAGACCTGCAATCATGGCCTCATACTTATAACACCCCATAAATTTAGCTTAGGTATGGATGTGTTAAATGAGTAGTAATGTTACATTTTAGACATGTGAAGTTCTATTAGGATGAGTATGGGTGGAAATAGTTAATTTAGAATCAAGATGAAGAGTGAGGTATACAAGATTCGATAAAATCTATGAAGTTTACAAAAAGTCAGTCTTGCAGGAGGTTTAGTAAAAGAAACGTGTAAGGTATTTGGGAAAACTCAAAATATTAAAGTTGTAGGCCTTTGAAATATCTTTCCAACGATATATTTTGGAGTCCAAATGGATATCTTTGCAAGACGTTATGTGCGTTTTACATAACCGTGCGCAATATTCGCGCCCAGTGTGCGCCCCGATCGCGGCCGCCCACATCCGACAGTGTTCCTGCCATTTTCCGCGGTCAGGTGCGCGGTCAGGCCTACAGGTGCGCAGGGGTGCACTTGGGGAGTCATTTTTTTAAAGCCCTATTTCGTCCCCCACAGCCCCAAAACATAAAAACTTGCTCTAGAAAGGGGATCTCTCAAAAACCTAACTTCTTAAAGGTCCCTCCACCATCCAAGGTAAGTTTTAATGGTGATTCTATGTTAATTTTAATTTTCCAACATCTTATTAACATGGGTAAACCTCCATATCATTAGATATTCGATTGGGACATCATTGTTGAGAGAAGGAACCCTAGAACTCGAATTCAAGGGGATTGAACTTCAAAGATGTAATTTCTTCACCCTCTAATTGGTTCTAGCATTGGTTTAATAATTATAGACCCTAGTTCATGAGATATGAGTTGATGGGTTTGATAGAAAAACATGAACGGTTATAAGTTTGGTGTGTTGATTGTTGATTATTGGTTAAAGGTGTTGTTTACCTTATGGGTGATAAAGAATGATGTTGATTATAACAATTTGAGACTTTAGAATTTATCTAGGAGCAAGAGAATGAGTTATTGGGTGTAGAGACACCATTAATAAGGACTATGAAGCTTTATTCCCACCAAGTGTTTGATAAAATGCTTAAGTTACCAAAACATGAGTATCATAGCTAATATGGGATCTCTTTGACTTGTATTCCTATAGATTAAAGTTGAAAGGGTTCACAAACGTTGTATTACGCTCAAGAGAAGGAAGTTAAGGTATGTGAGGCTAACTCTCTATCTTTGGGAATGTTAATGATTCTCCTTACACTATGTTTCTTTTACCACGTTACTAATTGCCTCAGAAATATAGTTAAGCTAGTTCCTTGAATAGTTGCAGAACTTCGATTCTCTAGCTTCGTAACTTGTTCATGACTTTCATTCTGAACGTTGTGAAATCAGTGCGTAATCAATATAGACTTGGGTTTGATACCCATGAGTCTCAGTCTTGATTACTCAGCATGTCATAAACAGTTGAAGTTTTAGTTTTCATAATCAGTTCATGAATACATGTCTCAGTCTAGTTCTATTCAGCATTCGAGTATCATGTAATTCAATATGATTTAGTATTTCAGTATCATATATTTTCGTATGATTCTCAGTTCCTAATTTCAAATCTCTGAATGTTGAACCCCTGTATTTGGGCCTGAGGCCGTAGTTAATGATTTATGCATCTTGAGGCCGTAGTTTATGCTTTATGCATCTTTAGGCATGAGGCCGCAGTTATGTATACGTATACTTGGGCCCGAGGCCGCAGTTTGTGCACATATATTGGGCCTAATGCCGTAATTTATTTATTCAGATAAACAGGTGGTTCATCATTCAGAAGAGGGAGTATTCATATCCTTACTTCCTTTGTTCAGTTTAGTTATCAGTTATCATTTCATTTATTAGTTATCAATTTTTAATTCTTAGTTATAGTTTAGTTTCAGTATCAGCATTTATAATTCTTTCTTTCAGTTTCTCTACATACCAGTGCAATTCAAATGTACTGACGTACCTTTTGCCCAGGGCTTGCATCTCACGATGCAAGTAATGATTTACAGGTTGACGATTCAGAGTGCTAGGATTCTCGTACCAACTATTTGGTGATCTCCAGTTCTTTCGGGGCATTATCATTACCTTACAGTCTTCAGTATTTTTAGACAGCCAGTGTTTTCAGTACTTCATTAGAGTCTTCATAGACTAGAGTAACATCTAGAGAGAGTCGCAAGCTTTTTATATTAAGCTATGTTGGCTACAAATATGTTTCAGAATTGTATTAGTATTTCTGCACTTTGATTTATATCATCCAGACTTTTAGTATATCAGCATATGTTAGTTTATCTTCCACATTCAGTATGTTATAATATCACATGTTGATTCAGCCAGCAGTTAGTTCGCTCGGTCACATGTAGTCAGGCCCAGGTTCAGGGCGTGACAATATTCAGCCTTATTGTTAGTTAATTTCGATGTTCTGATAGATTTTGTAATTATATTATCCGTGGGTGGATTTAAAATGATACCAGCCTGGAGCCCTTCACATTCGAAGCGCCGTCCGTGAAGAGGGTCCACATCCCCGACAATATACCCGATTTTAATAACAGTTCTTTTTCGACCTCGGGTACGAGGACTAGCGTGAAGACGACCACAAAGTCTGCCATGATTTGAGACTTGATGGCCTTTCGGGGTTGATACTCAATATCGTACCCACTGATCTTGATGTCCCATTTGGCCAATCGACCCGCAAGTTCGGGTTTGTGCATAATACTGCGAAAGGGATAGGTAGTTACAACACATTTTGGATGACATTGGAAATACATTTTTAATTTCCTAGAGGCGCATATTAAAGCAAGAACTAATTTTTTAAGTATGGGTATCTGGTTTCAGCCTCACCTAAGGTCCGACTAACATAGTAAACAGGTAACTGTGTACCTTAATCTTCTCAGACTAGGACCCCACTTACCGCTATTTTCGAGACTACCAAGTACAAGTATAGTTGCTCGTTCGCTTTCGGGTTGTGAAGTAGTGGAGGTATCGATAAGTATCATTTTAGTTCCTCTAAGTCCTGTTGGCATTCAGGAGTCCATGCATTCTTAAGTAGTGAGAAGAATCGGTTACTTTTATCTGAGGACCTCGAAATGAATCGCCCTAGGGCGGCTATGCGCCCCGTTAACCTTTGTACGACCTTAAAATTATCCATTACCGTGATATCCTCTGTGGCTTTGATTTTATTGGGGTTGATCTCGATTCCCCGATTTGATACCATGAAGCCGAGGAACTTGCCTGAGCCGACGCTGAACGTACACTTCTCCGGGTTGAGCTTGTTGTACTTTCTCAGAATATCAAAAGTCTCCTGCAAATGTTTCAAATGGTCCTCTGCTTGCAGGGACTTAATAACATGTCATCAATATAAACTTCCATTGATTTTCCTATTTGTTCTTCTAGCATTCGATTTACTAGGTGTTGATAAGTTGCACCAACATTGTTTAGTTCTAACGGCATTACATTATAACAATAGGTTCCGTATTTAGTGATAAACGAAGTCTTTTCCTGATCCTCCAGGTTCATCTGTATTTGATTGTACCCGGGGTAGGTATCGAGAAAACTGAGAATCTTATGGCCGGCCATGGCATCGATCATGCGATTGATATTCGACAAAGGAAAATAATCCTTAGGGTATGACTTATTTAAGTCCTTATAGTCTACACACGTTCTAAGTTTATTTCTCTTCTTAGGGAATACCACTACGTTTTCTAACCATTCGGGATATTTCACTTCCCGAATGGACCCTATTATGAGAAGTTAGGTTACCTCGTCCTTGATGAATGCATGCTTAACCTCGAACTGGGCCTTCTTTTTTGCTTTACTGGATGGAACTTTGGGTCCATGAGTAGTCGATGGGTAGTGATTTCTGGTGGAATCCCTGTCATATCTAGATGGGACCAGGCAAAGCAATCCATGTTAGCTTTAAGAAAATGATAGTTTGTTCCTGAGCTCGGGGCTTAGACTTGTGCCCAGGTGTACCTTTCGTTTGGGCTGGTGGTCGATCAAAGTGACTTGTTCCAACTCTTCGACAATTGACTTGGTGGCGTCAGAGTCATCGCAAAATATAAAGGATTGAGGGATCCAGTAGTCCTCATCTTCATTGATCCCTTGCTCTTGCAATTGGGTCGAGGCAGTGTCTGTGTTTGCTATTTGGCCTCTTGCTTTCCCTTTTGACTCCAATCCCTTCGCTGATGAGAGTGTCGATACCGCTATCACTTGTCGACTGCAAACATCTCCTTAGCGACATGTTGTTCCCTATACACCATTTTTACTCCCTACAGTGTTGGGAACTTGTGAACTTGGTGAAGGGCTGAAGGTACTGCCCTCATGTTATGGATCCAGGGCCTTCCGAGCAGGCATTATATCTCATGTCGCCCTCGGTCACATGGAACTTTGTTTCTTGAACGGTCATGGATACGTTTACTAGAAAGATAATTTCAACTTTGGTAGTTTCACTCGCCATGTTGAAGCCGTTAAGGCCCGAGATGCAGGCACAATTTGATCCTATAGGCCGAGCTGCTCCACGACCCTCAATCGAATAATGTTGGCCGAGCTTGATGGATCAATAAAAACACGTTTAACTTGAATTTTATTCATAAGAACATATATTACCAGTGCGTTGTTGTGGCGTTGTAAGATCCCCTTTGTATCCTCGTCATTGAAAGACAAGGTCCCTTCCGACACATAGTCCCAAGTTCGCTTTTCCCTCGTGATCGACACCTTGGAGCGCTTGAATATGGGTATCTGTGGGATATTGTGATGACCCAAAATATCATCCCGTGTAATCTTAGCCAAATATGTGTTCCGAGGCCGTGAAAACCTCCTTATATCTCACCTCGATTTTCATGCACATCCCGGGCATGTAGCCGGGAAGCCGTTATGTGAAAATTGATAAAATTGATATTTTTGTGTTGAAATTTGAATAAAGTTGACTTTAGTAAACATTTTTGGTAAACGGATCCGGATCATTATTTGATAGTCCGGAGGGTCCGTAGGAAAATGTGGGACTTGGGCGTATGCCCGACATCGAATTCCGAGGTGCCAAGTCCGAGAAATGAATTTTTGAAGAAAATTATTTTCTGAAAAATATAAAGGTTTTTGAAAATGAGATGTGATGTGAAACCTGTGAAATCAGGCCCGTATTATGGTTCCGGATCCCGGAACAGGTTCAATATGTCTTATATGTGTTATCTGTGAAATTTTGTAAGAAACGAACTTGATTTGACGTGATTCGGATCGAAAATGGAAAAATAGAAATTTTTGAAGTTTAAAGGGATTTCATTGATTTTGAGGCTTAATCCCATGTTTATGATGTTATTTAGGTGGTTTGATTACTTGAATAAGTCCGTAGGATGTTTATGAGGTAGCGTGTGTATTTGGTTTTGAGCCCTGAGGGCTCGGGTGAGTTTTGGGTAGGCGTCAAAGTCCATAAAGCCTTAGAAAATCTGGTATAATTGCTGTCATCTGGTGTCCAGGGATTTACCCTATGCGAACGCACTCAAAGAGGTGCGAACGCATAGGGTTATAGAGGTCAGGGGGTTCACGGTCAAATTTGTTCTGTGCGAACGCGCGAGACCCCATGCGAACACACAGGGTAATCTTGGGAGGAGGTTGGGTAGTGCTGTGCGAACGCACCCAACCAGGTGCAAACGCATAGGGTTAGCAGGGGCTGGGCAGCAAAACACACTGTGCGAACGCACTAGTGTGTATGCGATCGCGGGGGGTAGTCTAGGTTGACCTGTGCGAACGCTGTCCTCCTGTTGCGATCGCACTTCTTTAAATTGCCCAGCTATTTTAAAAACCAAAAAAAAAAACCATTACGGGATAAACCCATTTTGTCACAACTTCTTCTTCTCCACACCTCCTTGGACGATCTTTGAAGGGAAACTTCACCATAGCTTCATAGGTAAGTGATCTTAACTTCATTTTCTTCCATTTTCATCAAGATTTATTAGATTCTAGGCCTAAAATCATGGAATTATAGGTAGAAAATTGGGGTTTTGGGTACAATTAGGGCTTTTTGGATTTTTGAGAATTTGACCTCATTTTGGGGTCGGATTTCAAAACAAATCATATATTCGGGCTCGTGGGGAATGGGTGATCGGGTTTTGGTACGAACCTCGTGTTTGGACCAAGCGGGCCGTGGGTCGAATTTTGGAATTTTTGGAAGAATGTTGGGAAATCTATATTTAGGCATTGAAATTGAATTGTTGAGTAATTATTGATGTAATTGAGTCGATTATGTCTAGATACGATTGTTTTGGAGTCGGATTCGAGAGAAAAAGCGGTGCTAGAGGCTTGATTTTTATTCTTGGAGCCGAGGTAAGTGTTTGGCCTAACCTTAGCTTGAGGGAATAGGTGTTGAGTCATATGTTATACGTGTTATTATCATGTTCAATGTATGGGTGAGGTGACGAGTATCTATACCTTGTTGTCAAGCATGCCCGTGAGTCATATCTTATGGTATAGGTGTTTTTTTCTTCGATATCCACTATATTATGAAGTAGATTTCATTTTGGAGATTATTAAATTGTTGGAAATACTTGGTTGTGAACACTTGTTGATTAGTTGTTCGGTTGAGGATATTTTTTTATGTTGTACATTCAGTGAGATTTGTTATAGTTGTGTCCCTTGCCGGGACGGTGATATTTCTGTTATTGTTCCCTTGCCGGGATGCTGTAAATTATGGTTTGTATTGTGGTTCTTCCTTGCCAAATTGTTGTTCTGGTTATTGTTTGGGTGAGGAATAGTGTAAAGCACGAAGGGTGATGCCGTGTATTCATTTATTTCATTGTGAGGATGAGAGTGTAAATCACGAAGGGTGATGCCGTGCCATGATTTTATATTTAAAAGCACGAAGGTTAATGCCGTGCCGATATTGTGATTTTAAAAGCACGAAGGGGGATGTCGTGCCATGATATGAGTGATAATGCACGAAGGGTAATGCCGTTCCATGATATTGTGAGGTAAAAGCACGAAGGGTGATGCCGTGCACTTATTTTGGTGAGAACGAGAGTAAAGCACGAAGGTTGATGCTGTGCACTTGTTTGTCCTCTGTTGTTATTTGATATTAGACGGTTGTCATGTTCTGTTACTCAATAAGTGTTTTGCCCTTTGTCCCCAGCATGTTCTCCCCCGTTGTTGTATTTACTTGATTATTTCCTTTATATTATTGAACTGCAGAGGTGTTATTTGTGGCCGTGTCCTAACCTCGTCACTACTTCGTTGAGGTTAGGCTCGGCACTTACTTAGTACATTGGGTCGGTTGTACTGATGGTACACCTATACTTTTTTATGTTGCGCAGATTATAGCGCCGGACCCAGTGGGCAGTGATTCAGGGAGCAACCTTCAGTTCCCGGCGACACTGAGGTAGTACTGCAGGCGTCCTCAGGCCTTGGTGTCACCTCTTATCCTTTTTCTCATTTTCTGTCTTATCTTGTAATTCCAAGACAGTTGTATTCACTTATTTCAGACCATTGTATCTAGAAAAATCTTAGACTGTTCGTGAGATGGTGATACCAATTTCTAGGATGTAATTGAGGAAGTTTTTATGAGATTCATCGTCAAAAGTTCTTGAATTTAGTAGTCTTGCACATTATTTAATCATACTTGTTCTAGTTATTATTGTTATTTCACTTGTAAATAGATAAAACTCAACCAAAAATGTTGGCTTGTCTAGCGTGTTCAACGTTAGACGCCATCACTGCCTGAATGTGAGATTTTGGGTTGTGACAAGTTGGTATCAGAGCACTAGGTTGCTTAGGTCTCACAATTCACGGAAAAACTTGTAGAGTATGAGGGATCGGTACAGAGACGCCTGTACTTATCCCCCAGAGGCTGCAAAGTTAGGAATAACTTCACATTTCTTCTTCTCTGTCATGTGGTTTGAATTCTAAATGCTAACTGATTTTCTATTCTATTCTCTCGCAGATGGCGAGAACGCGTGCTTCCTCATCTACCGATCAACAGCCCGATCCTCCTGTTGCAGCTCCTACGAGGGGCCGAGGATGAGGCCGAGGCCGAGGCAAAGCCAGGGCTCAGCCTAGAGCAGCAACACCAGTAGAGGACCCACAAGTAGACTTTGCCGGTGAGATTCCTGCTCAGGCAGTTCCAGTTGGACCAGCTCAGGTCCCAAAGGGGTTCATTGCCACCCCGGTTCTTCAGGACACTCTGGTCGGTTTAGTGGGCCTTATGGAGAGCGTGGCTCAGGCCAGTCTTCTTCCTACTGCACTAGCTGTCTCTCAGGCTGGGGCAGGGACCCAGACTCCTGCTACCCGCACACCAGAGCATCTAGCTCCTCAGTTCAAGACTCCAGCACCTCAGGCAGCTAGAGCAGCTCAGCCTGTTATTGTGGCACAGACAGTTGAGGGGGAAGCCATGTTTTCCGATGCTTTGTGGAGGTTGGACCAGTTCACCAAGCTATTTTCTACTACATTTACTGGTGCACCATCACAGGATCCCCAGGATTTCTTGGACAGTTGCTATGAGGTTCTTCGGAACATGGGCATTGCGGAGTCCAACGGATTTGATTTTGCTACATTCCGTCTTTCTGGTACCGCCAAGACTTGGTGGAGGGATTTCTGTTTGACCAGACCAGCTGGGTCTTTGCCCTTAACTTGGGCTCAGTTCTCCGAGTTATTCTTGGAGAAGTTTCTACCAGTTACTCAGAGAGAGTCTTGGGAGGAAGTTTGAGCGCCGACTGTTACACAGTATGAGACCAGGTTCATTACTTTGGCTCGACATTCTATCACGATACTCCTTATTGATCGTGAGAGGGTGAGGAGGTTTATTGAGGGTCTAGCTCAGCCTATTAGAATCCAGATGGCCAGAGAGACAGGTACTAGTATTTCATTCCAGGAGGCGGCCAATGTGGCCATGCGTATTGAGATGGTCTTATCACAGGGCAGTGGCCAGGAGTCTAACAAGAGGCCTCGCCATTCCGGTCGATTCAGTGGTGCCTCATATGGAGGCAGAGATTCCTTTGTTAGAGGTCATCCTCCTAGGCCATTCTAGTCAGCGCTTCAGGTATCTCGCAGTGCACCATCAGCTCCTATCAGTGCACCGCCGCTTCAGAGCTTCCAGGGTGGTTATTCTGGTCGACATAGGAGTTTCAGGTCTAGCAGCCTCAGCAACAGAGGGCTTGTTACTCTTGTGGTGATCTAGGGCACATTGCTAGGTATTTCCCCCGAGATTCTGGTAGTTCTCAGCATCCGGGTTCCCGTGCTATGATTTCCGCACCAGGTGTACCCACACCCCTTCAGCCAACTAAGGGTGGAGGTCGAGGTGCCAGAGGTGGAGGTCAGACTCATAGAGGTGGAGGACATGCCACGAGAGGTAGAGGTCAGCCCACAGTAGGTCAACCCAGAGATGTTCAGGTTGGAGGGGCTCTACCTCGGTACCATGCTATTCCTGCCAGGCCTGAGGATGAGGCCTCTGATGCAGTTATTACAGGTATGGTTTCAGTTTGCAGTAGAGATGCTTCGGTTTTATTTGATCCAGGTTCTACATTCTCCTATGTGTCTTCATATTTTGCCCCTTATCTGAGCATGCCCCGTGATTCCCTGAGTACTTCTATATATGTGTCTACCCCGGTGGGTGATTCTATTGTGGTAGATCGAGTCTACCGTTGATGCTTAGTCGTTATTGGTGGTCTAGAGACTCGTGTAGATCTTTTGCTTCTTGATATGGTTGACTTCGATGTTATTTTGGGGATGGATTGGTTATCTCCCTACCATGCTATTCTGGACTGTCATGCTAAGACAGTGACCTTGTCCTTTCCAGGAGTACCTCGTTTGGAGTGGAGAGGGACTCCTAATCATTCTTCCGGTAGAGTTATTTCATATATGAAGGCTCGACGTATGGTCGAGAAGGGTTGCTTGTCCTATGTTCACGATTCTAGTGCTGAGGTTCCTTCTATGGAGTCTGTGCCTGTGGTTCGTGAGTTTCCAGAGGTATTCCCTGCTGACCTATCGGGTATGCCACCCGACAGGGATATTGACTTTTGCATTGAGTTGGCTCCGGGCACTCAACCCATTTCTACTCTGCTGTATCAAATGGCTGATAGTAGGCTATATAGACGCTATTTACACTCTTGATGAATCCTACTTTTGTATGGTTTTAAGTGAAAAAATGATAACAAAATTCTCTAAATAGTGTTTTTATGCTTTGCAGGAAATAATCCATGTTCGGAAGATACTTAGGAGCGTTTTGGAGTAAATCGAGGGAGTATAAGGCTAATCAAGAAGAACCCGAGTGAAAAGAAGCAAGAAAAAGGTGAAAAGACCTGGAAAGGAGCCCACCGCGGTCGACCGCGGCTGGAACGCGGTGGGAAAAACAATGAAAGGCAGAATCCCTGCTAACCACCACGGTCGCGCCGCGTTTTGCCGCGACTGCGGTCGATTCAGAAAACACCCAGAAATTGCAGGGACTTAAGTGCAAAAAAGTGGGAGAAATTAGCCTAATCCTATTTAAACCTTATAAACTCGTCCAAGAAGAGTAGCTTGTGTTTTTAGATTGATTTTGGAGGCAAGAACAAGTGTGAGAAGATCAAGATGCAATTAGAGTTTTTCTAGTCTCCATCTTTGTCATTATTTTCGGAATCATGAATTATTTTATGCTCTCTTTGTGTTTTAGCATGAGTAGCTAAACAATCCGTCTAGGGTTGATGGAACCAATTGTTAGATGAAGTTTTGACTCAAATTCGTTATAAATGATCCGGGTTTAATCTAAGATTGTTCAAATATGTTTTGTATGGTGATTAATTGAATGGGCCCTTGATTAATCGTGTCTACTTGCTTGGTGTTGCTTGAGAAAGAACACCAAGTTAGATTGTTGTTGAAAAACACAACCTTTGGGTAACTGAAGAGATTCATTACTTGAATTTAAAAGTGGGGTTAGAGATAACGAAACTTTGGTGGGATAAATTAGAGTTGCATAAGTTATCAGCTAGAGTAGTTCGAGAAAATGCTTTAGTAACTTATTGTAGTTGATTGAGAGATAATTACAATAACCCATAGCTCATAATCCTCTTAGAGTAACACAGTGAGAATATAGCAAAAGAGTCAGAATTAGTTTACCTATTGGGGAAATCACTGCCCTACATATTTCTACCATTGCTTTACCTTTAATATTAAATATTGTTAGTTTTAATATCAGTCTTTTTAGTTAATAACATCAAACAATTATTGATAAAAATACTGCACCCAGAAAAGTATCTGAGCTTACATTAGCATCACTGAGAGTTGTAACAGGTAGGTTAGTTTCCTGAGGATTCGACTCCGAACTTTAAATCGAATTATATTTGCAAAGACCGCGTTGTATTTTATAGGGCACAGTTGGGCTCAAAAGTGTCCTCTAAAAAATGGTGAATGCAACAAGAACGGATTGGGCCATGAAGTTGGATGATGCATTATGGGCATATCGCACAGCCTTCAAAACCCCAATTGGTATGTCACCGTACAAGTTGGTATTTGGTAAGGCATGCCACCTTCAGGTTGAGCTCGAACATAGAGCACTGTAGGCACTGAGGCAGTTGAACTTGGACATGGAAACACCGGGCACCAACAGAGTTAATGGGCTGCATGAGCTCGAAGAATTTCGATTCCACGCATTCGAGAGCGCTCGGTTGTATAAAGAAAGGATGAAATTGATGCATGACAAACACATCTTGGATAGAAACTTCAAACCCTGTGAATTAGCGCTATTGTACAACTCAAGATTGAGATTGTTCCCAGGTAAGTTGAAGTCCCAATGGTCAGGTCCGTTCAAAGTAGTGCAAGTATTCCCAAGTGGAGCCGTAAAGATTGAATCAGAAGATGGGACGAACAAATTCACAGTGAATGGATAGAGGTTGAAACAGTTCCTTGGTATGAGTGATGAAAAAGGGGACAGTGTGGTGATAACTCTCGAGGAGCCCCAATACACAAATGAGGAGTGATAGCAAGAGTCTGCGTCGTGCCGCGACGTTAAATCAGGCGCTTCATGGGAGGCAACCCATGGTTTTCTGTTGTTTTCTCTTTTGTATTGTTGTTGTAATTGATGTAGATGTTACTAATCCATTTACTAATGTACAGAGCAACATGAGTGCATACTGGAGAAGACAGGGTGAAGCCACAAATCTGGTAAAATAAAAAAAATAAAAAAAATTAAAATAGAATAACTCGGATTAGCGTCACCGCGGCCGCAGCGCGACCGCGGTAGGAAGCACACTCACTAGCTTGGCTCACCGAGGCCGCGGCGAACCGCGACGCGACCGCGGTAAGTCACTTCTATTCTATATCCCAACCCCCCCATTTACCACGGCCGAGGTCGACCGCGGCGAATTACCGCACACCTAAGTAACTTAATAAAAAAGTATGATTTTTATTTACTTATTTTCTTTTCTCTTCTTCTATTTCTTTTCTTCCTTTCTTCCTACTTATTACCCAATCCCTCTTCAACTACCCATTCCCCAACCCTAACTTAACAAAAACCTTCCCCTTCCCTCTTCTTCCCAACCTTCCTCTCCCCCATTCTCTCATTCTCTACCTCAAACTCACCATTC
Organism: Nicotiana paniculata; assembly: GCA_005239505.1. NCBI lineage: Eukaryota > Viridiplantae > Streptophyta > Magnoliopsida > Solanales > Solanaceae > Nicotiana > Nicotiana paniculata. The sequence continues at coordinate 49,034 of ML308698.1, read as the reverse complement.
TTTTCCCTCATCTCCACCACCCCCAACCACCAGGTTTCTCTCTCTTCCTCTCTTCAAGTAAGTGTACTAACTCCTCTCTCTCTTAATTTTTTTTGTTTTTGTTTTTGTGTTCTTTTATTTTGTATAATGTATATGTTAATGGTAGATCTCCACCACATTTAGGTAAAAACAATTGTTTTCTTGGGTAAATTAACTTAGCATGGCCTAGTGGTAAGATTTGGTGTTGCTGGGGTGAAAATCATGTTAGTGGGTTGATGCCTAGTTGAAGAGTGTGGGTGACATTGGGAAGGTTTGTACCACTATGGGCTAACATATGCATATCTAAATCTCTGCACACCATGTGTTTGAAAAATTGCCACATTGAGCTAAAAAAATTGGTAATGTGACCATCGTGGTGGTGAAGTCTGAGTAACCACCTGGTGGATACAAATTGAACCGTCTCTGACAATAAACCTTACTGTGTCAGGTACCATGTCGCAATCCAGGAAATCAGAACCCAGGCTAGTACTAGCCGGTTTGACTCTACTCGATTTGTTTCAAAGGCTGCTGAGGATAGATTTGAAGCAAAGGCAACCCGGAAGATGGTACATGAAGTACCAATTGACAGAGCCGCCCTGCAGAGTGAATGCCCAGATATGTTCCATGAATTGAGGAGACGCCAGTTGGACGTCTTCTTCGAGGATCCGGAAGAGGCGAATATTTTAATCGTCCGAGAATTCTATGCGAATTGCCCGAAACACGCTAACCGGGTAGTCACAGTAAGAAGAACACAGGTAAATTCTTCTCTATAAGCAATACGCCGAGCATATCGACTACCGATTTTCTCAGGAGCGGAGGATTACTACCAAACCTACCAGACACCTCCTGTCACTTGGAACCTCATTGACCTTCAATCTGTTTGGGAGGGGAACTAATATGGATAAAGAATGGCATCACTCTGAACTCCCAATCTCTCACTTGGAAAGATAAATGCTGGCTTACCATCATCTGCAGCCGACTACTGCCCTCCAGCAACACTACTGATGTAAATGCACCTCGTGCAGTGGCAATTTGGTGTTTTGTCAACCGTCATGACTTCGATGTGGCCAGGATAATCCACGATGAAATGTTCATCAGATCTCCTGAGATAGTCAAAGGGTTCTACTTCCCTTCACTAGTCATCAGGCTGTGCCGTGCCGCAAATGTCCCCGAGAATCATTTCATAGATGGGAAGCTCGCAAAGAAGGCCCCTTTCAGGGCCAGAAAAATTACAGTGGGAAAGGATCAACTCGTCCCTATTATTGTGGACGATGAGGACGAGGTGGTGCCTGATGCCACCCCGCCAATGACACCTTTTGATGAGGCGGGTCCATCTCGGCCTCGGTGAAGCACCCGGATGTCTACTTTGGAGCAAGATGTTGCTGGATTACGTACCTCAGTGGATAACCTGAATGACAGAGTTGACACTCTAGTCACTCAGAATGCTAAGTTCGAGAAGAAGATAATGGCCTGGCTACGAGTGTTAGGGCGCGCGTGTCGACTCGACCCGTCCACCGTCTCTGATGAAGACTGAATACCAGGGAAGTCTCCTTACCTCACTGTGCATTATACTGTGCCATGGGGGCATGCCAATTCTTTAATTGTAGGGTGGGGGATAGTGTTTGTTGTTGTATATATATAACTGCTGGGAGGTTGATTGGTTTGTTTGTAGTTAAAAATAATTTTTTCTCTTTATTTTATTTGAATATATATGGAGTAGTGATGACTGAGCCCGACGATGGAAACCTTTCGATAGGTCTGTTGAGGGTTTTGAGTCGAACTAAAAAAAATATTTTTCTTTGTTAGGTAGTGTATCAACCCCTTGGTTTTTCTTTATACCACAATTCTTTTCCAAGGGTCTTCATTTGAACCGGGTGTAGTTAGCTTTTTTTAGGAATAGGGGCTATTGTGTTGTGTCTTGAATTGAAGAAATATCTCTTGACTTTGTTATGCCTTGAGAATAGTGAGCACTTTGGTTGTGACGCTTAGGCCCATTTTTTTGACTCTTGTATAAGTATCTTAAATTGTATGATTTTAAATTTTGTTAACTGCTTTGACTAGAGTGTCTTGATGAATCCAATCCTGAGTGAATTATGTGCCATGTGTGTGTGCGGTTTGTGTGTTATTATTTGCATTGCATTTGATGTCTAGAACTTGCCCCGTGTGTTTGCCAAGCAAAATAGTAGTTTAGTTCAGTATTGGAAGTGATATAGGAGTTTCTTTGTTGAGCCAACTATGTATAATTTACCCTCCTAATTGTTATGTATCGTAGTTAACCTCTTTGAGCCTGTAATCCTGTTTATTTGGAAACCACATTACAAGCCTTACTCATTTGTTTGAATTAACTATCTATTTGAACCTTTTAACCTCTCATGAGCACTTGAATTGTTATGAACTGTGTAAAAGTTAAAGTGTGGGGTAGTTGGTTTGGCTTTTGAGTGGAACTAATGAAATAAGGAGAAAGGTGCCATGTTTTGAAAAAGTAAGAGTCACTTGAAAAAAATAATAATATTCCTTGACAATTGGTGAATCTTGATGTAATTGTGCTTAAAGAAGTATGGGGTAATAACATTGATGTGAAGGAGGAGTTTGGTTTGGCATAAGTATAGGGTTGAATGTTAACGTATATATATTAAAGTGCTTAGGGAGGCGTAGTCACTCTTATATCTAAATATATCCTACCCGTCCCGCAACCTACATTACAACCAAATAAAGTCCTACTTGATCCTAGACTGAATGAACTCGATTAGTAGAGTAGTACACTAAGGGCAATCCTATGGTGCATCGTTTGTGGAATATGAATGTTATTTCTGAGAGTGAGTGAATTCTTTCTATCTTGAGTTCCTAAGTGTTCTTAAATTTTATTATGTAGAACTACTCTCTTTGTTATGTGAGGGCACTTGATTCATGAAGGAAAGATAATGTCAGTGATCTCTATGTTAGTGTAAGTGGGTGAGTTGTGAATAATGCGTGATACTTGTGAGTCAAATCTTGAGGTGAAGATGTTACGCTTTTGTGCTTAGTCTATTGTAAATATTCTTGGTGTGATGGGTTAGGAGAATTTCTTAAAAAGGTTGTGTCTATATAAAATGTAGTTTGATTGCTCGAGGACAATCAACGGTTTAAGTGTGGGTGTTGATAGTAGGCTATATAGATGCTATTTACACGCTTGATGAATCCTACTTTAGTGTGGTTTTAAGTGCAAAAATGATAAAAAAAAAAATGCTCTAAATAGTGTTTTTTTATGCTTTGCAGGAAATAATCCATGTTCGGAAGATACTTTGGAGCGTTTTGGAGTAAATTGATGGAGTATAAGGCCAATCAAGAAGAACCCGAGTGAAAAGAAGCAAGAAAAGGGCGAAAAGAGCTGGAAAGGAGACCACCGCGACCGCGGTCGACCGCGGCTGGAACGCGGTGGGCAAAACAATGCAAGGCAGAATCCATACTAACTACCGCGATCGCGTCGCGTTCTGCCGCGATCGCGGTCGATTCGGAAAATGCCCATAAATTGCAGGGACTTAAGTGCAAAAAAGTGGGAGAAATTAGCCTAACCCTATTTAAACCTTATAAACTCGTCCAAGAAGAGTAGCTTGTGTTTTTAGATTGGTTATTGAGGCAAGAACAAGTGTGAGAAGATCAAGATAGAATTAGAGTTTTTCTAGTCTCCATCTTTGTCATTATTTTCGGAATCATGAATTATGTTATGCTTTCTTTGTGTTTTAGCATGAGTAGCTAAACAATCCGTCTAGGGTTGATGAAACCATTTGTTACATGAAGTTTTGACTCAAATTCGTTATAACTGATCCAGGTTTAATTAAGATTGTTCAACTATGTTTTGTATGGTGATTAATTGAATGGGACCTTGATTAATTGTGTCTACTTGCTTGGTGTTGCATGATAAAGAACACCAAGTTAGATTGTTGTTGAACAACACCACCTTTGGGTCACTGAAGAGATTCATTACTTGAGTTTAAAAGTGGGGTTAGAGATAACGAAACTTTGGTGGGATAAATTAGAGCTGCATAAGTTATCATCTAGAGTAGTTCGAGAGAATGCTCTAGTAAATTATTGTAGTTGATCGAGAGATAATTACAATAACCCATAGCTCATAATCCTCTTAGAGTAACACAATGAGAATATAATGAAAGAGTCAGAATTAGTTTAGAAATTGGGGAAATCACTGCCCTACATCTTTCTACCATTGATTACCTTTAATATTAAATATTGTTAGTTTTAATATCAGTCTTTTTAGTTAATAACATCAAACAGTAATTGATAAAAATACTGCACCCAGAAAAGTGTCTGAGCTTACATCAGCATCACTGAGAGTTGTAACAGGTAGGTTAGTTTCCTGAGGATTCAACTCCGGAATTTAAACCGGATTATATTTTCAATGACCGCGTTGTCTTTTATAAGGCACAGTTGGGCGTGATCAATGGCCCTGCCAGAGTTGAAGGATCAGTTGCAGGATTTGTTGGATAAAGGCTTTATTAGGCCTAGTAGTTCTCCATGGGGTGCCCCAGTGTTGTTTGTCAAGAAGAAGGATGGCTCGATGAGGATGTGTATTGACTATCGGCAGTTCAACAAGGTTACTATTAAGAATAAGTATCCTTTGCCGAGGATTGATTATTTATTAGATCAACTTCAGGGTGCTTCAGTGTTTTCCAAGATTGACTTGAGATTTGGTTACCATCAGCTGAGGATTAGGGCGTCTGATGTCCCTAAGACAACCTTTCGTACTCGGTATGGGCATTATGAGTTCTTGGTAATGTTATCTGGGTTGAAAAATGCCCCCACTGCTTTTATGGAGTTGATGAACCAAGTGTTCAGGCCCTATCTGGACTCATTTGTGATTGTTTTCATTGATGATATTTTGATTTACTCCCGTAGCCGTGAGGAGCATGAGCACCACATTCGAGTCGTCCTCCAGACTCTGAAGGATAGTCAGTTATATGCCAAATTTTCCAAGTGTGAGTTATAGTTGGGTTCATTTGCATATCTAGGCCATGTGGTATCATCAAAGGGTATTCAGGTGGATCCTAAGAAGATTTCAGCAGTCAGAGATGGGCCTAGGCCCACTTCAGCTACAGAGATTCGGAGTTTCTTGGGCTTAGTAGGTTATTATCGCCGGTTTGTGGAGGGCTTTTCATCCATTGCAGACCCGATGACCAGATTGACTCAGAAGGGTGCCTAGTTCAGGTGGTCGGATGAGTGTGAGGCGGGCTTCAGAATCTCAAGACAGCCTTGACCACGACACCGATGTTAGTTTTGCCCACAGGTTCAGGGCCATGTACCGTGTATTGCGATGCTTCACGGGTGGGACTTGGTGCAGTGTTGATGCAGGATGTCAAAGTTATAGCCTATGCTTCTCGTCTGTTGAAGGTTCATGAGAAGATCTATACAGTTCATGATTTAGAGTTAGCAGCTATTGTTCATTGAAGATTTGGAGGAATTATATGTATGGGGTGCCATGTAAGGTGTTCACGGATCATAAGAGTTTGCAGTATTTGTTCAAGCAGAAAGAGTTGAATATGTGGCCGATTCTTTGAGCCGGAAGTCGGCCAGTATGGGTAGTCTTGCTTATCTATCAGTCGGAGAGCGACCGTTCTTCATTGTATGATCGTATTCAGGCCAGACAGTATGATGATCGTCATTTGTGTGTTCTTAGAGATACGGTCCGGCACGGAGGTTCCAAGCAGGTCACAGTTGATGATGAGGGAGTTTTGAGGATGCAGGGTCGTATTTGTACACCCGATGTTGATGGCATTCGTGAGTTGATATTGAGGGAGGCCCATAGTTCTCGGTATTCCATTCATCTGGGCGCCGCAAAGATGTACAAGGATTTGCGGCAGCATTATTGGTGGCGGAGGATGAAGAAGGATATTGTAGCATATGTAGCTAGGTGCTTGAATTTTCAGCAGGTGAAGTATGAGTACCAGAGACCCGGTGGTTTGATGCAGCAAATTGAGCTTCCCGAGTGGAAGAGAGAGCGTATCACCATGGATTTCGTAGTTGGAATCCCACGGACTCAGAGGATGTTTGATGCAGTGTGGGTCATTGTGGATAGGCTGACCAAGTCAACACACTTCATTACAGTATCAGTTTCGTATTCTTCAGAGAAGTTGGCAAAAATCTACATCAGGGAGATTGTTCGCTTGCATGGTGTGCCCGTGTCTATTATTTCTGACCGAGGTACTCAGTTTACCTCCCATTTCTAGAGAGTATTTCAGCATGAGTTGGGCACATGGGTTTATATGAGCACAACATTCCATCCTCAGACAGACGGTCAGTCCGAGCGTACTATTCAAATTTTGGAGGATATGTTGCGAGCATGTGTCATTGATTTTGGAGGTTCATGGGAGCAGTTCTTTCCTTTAGCTGAGTTTGCCTACAACAACAACTATCAGTTGAGCATTCAGATGACTCCGTATGAGGCGTTGTATGGTACGCGGTGTCGGTCGCCAGTTGGGTGGTTCGAGCCGGGAGAGGCCAGATTGTTGGGTTCAGAGTTAGTCCAGGATGCCTTGGATAAAGTGAAGATTATTCAGGATAGACTTCGTACAACTCAATCCAAGCAGAAGACTTATGCGGACCGTAGAGTTTGTGATTTGGCATTTATGATTGGAGACCGGGTATTTCTTCGGGTGTCGCCCATGAATGGCGTGATGAGGTTCGGAAAGAAGGGCAAGTTGAGCCCTAGGTTCATTGGTCCATTTGAGATTCTGGACAAGGTGGGGGAGGTGGCTTACAGACTTGCTTTGCCACCTAGTCTATCAGCCGTACACCTGGCGTTTCATGTATCTATGCTTTGGAGGTATATTTCTGATCCCTCTCATGTACTTGATTTCAGCAGTGTCCAGTTGGACAAGGATTTGACTTATGAGGAGGAGCCGGTAGCCATATTAGCTTAGCAGGTTCGTCAGTTGATATCGAAGAGTTATCCTTCGGTTCGTGTTCAATGGAGAGGTCAGCCTATTGAGGCAACTACTTGGAGTCCGATTTCGATATGCAGAGCCGATATCCACATCTTTTACCCGATTTATGTACATTTCTATGTCCGTTCGAGGACAAACGATTTTTAGAGGTGGAGATTGTGATGACCCAAAAGGTCATCCCGTGTAATTTAAGATAAATCTGTGTTCCGAGGCCGTGAAAACCTCCTTATATCTCACATAGATTTACGTGTGCATCCCGGGCGTATAGCCGGGAAGCCGTTATGTGAAAAATTAATAAAAATGATTTTTGTGTTAAAATTTGAATAAAATTGACTTTAGCCAACATTTTTGGTAAACAGACCCGGACCCGTGATTTGACGGTCCCGGAGGGTCCGTAGGAAAATATGGGACTTGGGCGTATGCCCGAAATCGAATTCTAAGGTGCCAAGTCCGAGAAATGAATTTTTGAAAAAAATTGTTTTCTGAAAAATATAAAGGTTTTTGAAAATGAGATTTGATGTGAAACCTGTGAAACCAGGCCCGTATTATGGTTCCGGAGCCCGAAACAGGTTCAATATGTCTTATATGTGTTATATGTGAAATTTGGTGAGAAACGGACTTGGTTTGACGTGATTCGGATCGAAAATGGAAAAATTAGAAGTTTTTGAAGTTTAAAGGGATTTCATTGATTTTGAGGCTTAATCCGATGTTTATGATGTTATTTAGGTGTTTTGATTACTTGAATAAGTCCGTATGATGTTTATGAGGTCATGTGTGCATTTGATTTTGAGCCCCGAGGGCCGGGCGAGTTTCAGGTAGGCGTCGGAGTGCATAAAGCCTTAGAAAATCTGGTATAATTGCTATCACCTGGTGTCCAGGGATTTACCCTATGCGAACGCACTCAAAGGGGTGCGAACACACAGTGTTACAGAGGTTAGGGGGTCGGGGTCAAATTTGTTCTGTGCGAACGCGCGAGACCCCATGCGAACGCACAGGGTAATCTTGGGAGGGGGTTGGGTAGTGCTGTGCGAACGCACCCAACCAGGTGCGAACGCACCCAACCAGGTGCGAACACATAGGGTTAGCAGGGGCTGGGCAGCAAAACACACTGTGCGAATGCACTAGTGTGTATGCGATCGCGGGGGGTAGTCTAGGTTCACCTGTGCGAATGCAGTCCTCCTGCTGCGATCGCACTGCTTTAAATTGCCCAGCTATTTTTAAAAATAAAAAACAGAACCCATTACGGGATAAACCCATTTTTGCACAACTTCTTCTTCTCCACACTTCCTTGGGCGATCTTTGAAGGGAAACTTCACCATATCTTCATAGGTAAGTGATCTTAACTTTATTTTCTTCCATTTCATCAACATTTATTAGATTCTAGGCCTAAAATCATGGAATTAAAGGTAGAAAATTGGGTTTTGGGTAGAGTTAGGGCTTTTTGAATTTTTGGGAATTTGACCTCATTTTGGGGTCGAATTTCAAAACAAATTGTATATTCGGGCTCGTGGGAGAATGGGTGATCGGGTTTTGGTACGAACCTCGTGATTGGACCAAGCGGGCCCGGGGTCGAATTTTGAAATTTTTGGAAGAATGTTGGGAAATATATATTTAGGCATTGAAATTGAATTGTTGAGTAATTATTGATGTTATTGAGTCGATTATGTCTAGATACGATTGTTTCGGAGTCAGATTCAAGAGGAAAAGCGGTGCTAGAGGTTTGATTTGTATTCTTGGAGCCGAGGTAAGTGTTTGGCCTAACCTTAGCTTGAGGGAGTAGGTGTTGAGTCATATGTGCTACGTGTTATTATCATGTTCAATGTATAGGTGAGGTGATGAGTATCTATACATTGTTGTCAAGCATGCCCATGAGTCATATCTTATGGTATATGTATTTTTTTTTCTTCGATATACACTGTATTATGAAGTAAATTTTTGATTTTGGAGATTATTAAATTGTTGGAAATACTTGGTTGGGAACACTGTTGATTAGTTGTTCGGTTGAGGATTATTTGGTTGTGTTGTACATTCAGTGAGATTGGTTATAGCTGTGTCCCTTGCCGGGACGGTGATATTTCTGTTATTGTTCCCTTGTCGAGATGCTGTAAATTATGGTTTGTATTGTGGTTCTTCCTTTCCAAATTGTTGTTCTGGTTATTGTTTGGGTGAGGAAGAGTGTAAAGCACGAAGAGTGATGCCGTGTATTCATTTATTGCATTGTGAGGATGAGAGTATAAATCACGAAGGGTGATGCCGTGCCATGATTTTATATTTAAAAGCACGAAGGTTAATGTCGTGCCGATATTGTGATTTTAAAAGCAAGAAAGGTGATGTCGTGCCATGATATGAGTGATAATGCACGAAGGGTAATGCCGTGCCATGATTTTATATTTAAAAGCACGAAGGTTAATGTCGTGCCGATATTGTGATTTTAAAAGCAAGAAAGGTGATGTCGTGCCATGATATGAGTGATAATGCACGAAGGGTAATGCCGTGCCATGATATTGTGAGGTAAAAGCACGAAGGGTGATGTCGTGCACTTGTTTTGGTGAGAACGAGAGTAAAGCACGAAGGGTGATGCCGTGCACTTGTTTGTCCTCTGTTGTTATTTAATATTTGACGGTTGTCATGTTCTGTTACTCAATAAGTGTTTTTCCCTTTGTCCCCAGCATGTTCCCCCTCCCCCCCCTCCCCCCCCGTCGTTGTATTTACTTGATTATTTCCTGTATATTATTGAACTGCAGAGGTGTTATTTGTGGTCGTGTCCTAGCCTCGTCACTAGTTCGCCGAGGTTAGGATCGACACTTACTCAGTACATTGGGTCGGTTGTACTGATGATACACCTGCAATTCTTTATGTTGTGCAGATTATAGAGCCTGACCCAGTGGGCATCAATTCAGGGAGTAGCCTTCAGTCCACGGCGACACTAAGGTAGTCCTGCAGGCGTCCGCAGGCCTTGGCGTCACCTCTTATCCTTTTTGTCATTTTCTGTCTTATCCTGTAATTTCAAGACAGTTGTATTCACTTATTTCAGACCATTGTATTTAGAAAAAATCTTAGACTGTTCGTGAGATTGTGATACCGGTTTCTGGGGTGTAATTGAGGAAGTTTTTATGAGATTCATCGTTAAAGTTCTTGAATTTAGTAGTCTCCGCATTATTTAATCATACTTGTTCTAGTTATTATTTTTATTTCAATTATAAACAGGTAAACTTAACCAAAAATGTTGGCTTGTCTAGCGGGTTCAACGTTAGACACCATCACGGCCTGAAGGTGGGATTTCGGGTCATGATAGATATCGACCCCACCAACGGTCATGTGAATTACATATTGTGGTTCTTCCTATTTGCATCCCTGTACCTGAAGTGGTTCTTAGCTCGTTCACTCAAGAATTCTCAATGGAGAACCTCGTTGAACAAACGAGCTACCTCTTCCCTTAGCTGTCTGCAGTCCTCCGTTCTATGACCATGAGTGCCATGGTATTTTCATATTTGATTAGGATTCCTCTGGGCTGGATTGGTCTGTTGGGGTCGAGGCCATCTGGTATCTTTGATCTGCCCAATGGCCGATACAATCACTGATGCATCAAAGCTGAAGTTGTATTCTGATAGTCGTGGTGCTTCTGTGAGCTCGACATTTCTATCGAAACAACTCTTAATCATGAGCCATCGAGAGCTCTGCCCTCGATCCTATCTTCAATCATTTCGAACGGGGTTGCGTCCAGGATCGTTGTTTCTCCGATCTCCACCGTATGGTTGGTACTGATCTCTGTTCGATCATGGTTCTCTGTCGATGTCCCTTTGAATTCTGCCGACGGGTTTGTTTGGATAACGGAACCGGAAGGAGCTCCCAACTGATCATCCTCGACCCTGATTTTTGACTGGTACCGATTATGCACATCGGCCTAGGCCATAAATAGATATTAGATTAAATTCTATTTCAACTGTCGTGAGGCCACCGAACTTTGTACGTTCAGACCTTGAGTAAAAGCTTGGCCTGCCCAATCGTCTGCAACCGGGGGTAGATCCATACTTTCCATCTGGAACCGAGATACGAACTCTCTGAGCATTTCATTGTCTTTCTGCTTAACTTTGAAGAGGCCCGACTTCCTAGTCTCGATATTTATGGCTTCGACGTTTCCTTTGATGAAGGAATCTGCGAGCATGGAAAAGGAATCAATGGAGTTGGGGGGCAAATTATGATACCATATCATCGCCCCTTTCGATAAAGTTTCTCCAAACTTCTTTAGCATAACATACTCAATCTCATCATCCTCTAAGTCGTTCCCCTTTATTGAGCATGTGTAAGAAGTGACATGCTCATTCGGGTCAGTGGTTCCATTATATTTGGGAATTTTTGGCATGTGCAATTTTTTTGGAATGGGTTTAGGAGCCGCACTTGGGGGGGGGGGGGGGGGGAAGGCTTTTGCACGAAATTTTT